>WMED01000633.1:4015-28300 GCA_019650415.1 Pipa parva
TAAAAAATATAGTAGAATATTAACAGTAAACATAAACAAATATTGGCCATTTTTCAGTTTACAGACAAAACTAAATTTAAGAATTGTATTTTATTTTTCTAAACTAGGTCTGGATGCTGGTAAAAGCATAAAACTAGAATCAAATGCCCAAATTGGCCACTTCTTCCGCGTAACTTGCAAAGAAGAAAAATCCTTACGGAACAATAAGAAATTTTCTACAATTGACATTCAGAAAAATGGAGTTAGATTTACCAACAGGTAATTTATCATAAAACCGTATTAGTTCAAGTAAAACAGAACTGATGTACTTTTGCTGTGATGATCTTTTAATGGCTGTATCTCAGCAAAACAATATTTATGATTCAGCATTGTTTGAGATGGCATTGAATATGTTACAACTCCTGAAACATTAAAGGGGAACTATAGTCAAAATACATCTTTACACATGCAGTACTATACTTTACCGAGAAGCGTTTCTCCCAGGAGTTTTTTGATGTGACTTCTGCACCAGGAAATGTGTGTCGTGTACTGGCCAGTTTTTCATGAAATGGTACCCTACTTACTACTTAGCACATGTGCACAAGTTACCTTTCCCTCTGTAATCTGCAGTAAACGAGCTTAATTTATGCAGTCAAAAGGTCAGCACACTGTTTAACCAGTAGCATTCGAGCAACTTTTTCTTCTCGTGTTGCCTGACTTGCAGAACAGAAAGAGGAGGGGGAGGAAAATGTCAGTTCTCAGGAAAACTAATTAAGGAAAGCAAACTGCAAGAATTATTTCTTCCCTAAAGTTTTTTTTTAACTATTTGTGTCAGCAATTGGCTTAGTTCTCACCTCTTAATCAAACAGCCCTGCTCCCCCTCCCATTCTGTGTATAGACTCTTCCTTAGCAGTGCCGATAAGCCCTGCCCCCGAGGGAGGTCACAAACTATACAGAGAGACCGAATTCCTCCTCCCCCTTTCCTACCTGAAAAGCCTGTTTATAGCCCTGAGTATGCTCGAAAACCTGTACTGTCGAAAAGTCAGTTAGAGGAGGGATTGTGTCATTAACTCTATACTGCCCATAGCAGGAACCCATCACTAAAACAATGCAGTTGCAGAGGGATATTGAACTCTGCTGAGTAAAGAAGGGAGTCAGGAATTTATTAATCGATTTATTGCTTGACGGCAGGTAAATAGAGCTTTATTTATAGATAGGGTTTACTTACACTTTAAATGAATTTGTTAATGAAAATGTTAGTGTTAAGCAGACAGCAATAATCTACAGTTAAAATGTATTTACACCACATTTTTATGTCAGTGTCTTTTGCTAGCCAGTTCATCTCAGAGCTCCTCTAATTCAAATGATGGCTTAGTTTAACTATGTATGTATGTACGTATGTATTAAATTATTTATAACGCACCACAAATTTTTGCAGTGCTGTACAATTCAGCAATACAAGCATAATACAGACATGGAAAAAGTGTATTAAACAATACAAGTATAATATCACAAGGATACTTCTCTTTAAGAGCTAGGCTGACTGACAAAAGAGGTTGGTGGTCCCTGCCGCATAGAGTTTACAATTTAAATGGTAGGAAGACTTACATACCCAGATAGATGGGTAATAAAAGCTGTAACAACAATGTGCTCAAACACAGGTTAATAAATACAAATATAAAGCATGAATAACTTAGGATAAAATAAAATATATACATAAAAATTAGTATTAATTATCAGTGCTAGTACTCCATAAGGAAGGACTTCAGTTTGGTTTTAAAAGTGCAGAGGGAATGTTTCTGGCGAAGGTAAAGGGGTATAGAATTCCAGATGTGGGGAACAGAAAGAGAAAATGGTTTAAGACAAGAAAGGGCAGTATTGGTGTGTGGCATACAAAGCTGGTTGCTTTGGGAGGAGTGCATTCAAATTCGAGGAATGTATGGGCATATGAGTGTGGAAATGTAGGGAGGGGCAACAGAGTGAAGTGCCTTAAATATCCAAAGGAGAACACTGTAAATGATTTGTTTGCTTATGGGGAGCCAAGGACCAGAGGGAGATTAGGAGAACGCTGTTCCCTCTGAGGAGAGAGGGAGAGAATTCTGTCAGCAGAATTTTGAATAGACTGGAGCGGTGAGAGGTGGAAAGCTGGAAGGCCAAAATAGAAGAACATTGCAGTAGACCAAGTGGGAAGTTATGAGAGAATGCATGAGGGTGTTAGCAGTGGAGTGAGAGAGAAAGGGGTGGATCTTGACAATGTTGCGAAGGAAAAATCGACAGGTTTTAGTGGTGGTGGAGATGTGTTAAGAGAAGGAAAGAGCAGAGTCAAAATTCACCCCAAGACAACGTACAGATGGTATAGGGTTGATGATTCCACCAGTAACTAGAATGTAAAAGGTAGGATTGGGTCCAGGTTTGGGTGGAAAAATAATCAATTCTGTTTTAGCAAGATTTCGTTGGAGCTGGCGCTTGGCCATCCACGAGGAGATTGCCAGCTGGAAATTTGAGTCTGTACTTCAGGTGTTAGCACAGTAATGGATAAGTAAATTTTGGTATCATCTGCATACAAGACCAAATTAATTGATTATATCATCCAAGGAAAGAGTGTACAGGGAGAACAGGAGGGGCCAAGGACGAAGCCTTGGGGCACCCCCACCCTAAGTGGGACAGCAGCAGAGGTTTCATTAGAATAGGAGACAAAAAAGGAATAATCAGAAAGATAGGAAGCCAGCCAAAACGCAGCTTGATTATGGACCCCAAGCACATAGAGAATTTGAATAAGAAGGGAGTGATCAGCAGTGTCAAATGCAGAGAATTAGTCTAGAAGAATTGGAACAGAAAAGTGACCCTTGGCTTTGGCAACCTGGAGATAATTTGCAAGTTTACAAAGAGCAGTCTCTGAAGAGTGCCCTGGCCTACAACCAGACTGCAGAGGGTCCAGGAGATGGTGCACATGCAGATGGTTAGTAAGTTGGGTGCAGACAAGATGATCTAGATTCTAGAAGTTTAGAAGCCAGAGGCATGAGAGAGAGAGGACACTAGTTGGTGAGTTATGCAGAGTAGAGTGTAGCTTTTTTAGGATGGGTTTAATACAGGCCTGTTTAAATTAATAATGTTTATTGTATACAGCCAACTTCACCTTATCTGTGCACAGAATAGCCAACTGAATGTGGCTCAGGGAATGATTTGCAGGGCTAGTTACTGGCAGCTCTGAGAACTCCTCCTAGGTCTTTGCTGCATTATACGAAATGCTCTGGAAAGTATGGGTTACCAGAACACACATTGACAGATGACAAATGGTAGGTCCAAAGTCATCAACGTCAAGAGCAGTACTGACATTATCTCATTGAATGTGGTGCCATTTGGCACTCTATTAGTTTGGTGGTGCAGAATGTGCCAAGTTTAGCTCTTTTATTTAATATGGCAGAAGGTACGATAATCTATTTCTTACCTCTACAGCTTGTGTTTATTTATCAGGACCAGCTTCTCGTGTCAGAATGTGTAAAGATCCAGTATGGTGTCCTTAAGAATTGATGCTATGCAAAAATAATGACCAGTGTGGAGGGTTGGGGGCTATTTTACCTTTCTGATTGAATGTGTTTTGCGTGAAATAAGTGATTTGCTGCTTTCATTCTTTAAAGTGCACCCATCACCAAAAATTAACATTGTTTAGTCTAGCATAGCATGCTAGACTAAACAACTTTAACACTTAAATTAATTAAAAAATACTTACATTTTAAAAGTTATCTCTCGGTGACTCTGCCTCTCAAACCAACTTTCTGCTAGAAGCCTAGCAGAAAGTCGGGTTGAGAGGATATACTATGAAGCTGGCTTACTTGATTGACAAGCAAGCCAGCTTCATGACGCGATCACGTGATCGCGCGCACCTCTGGGCTGGGGAGCTTAAGGCACATGCGCTTTGAGCCTCCCCAGCCAGTAACGCTGACAGCTTACCCAGTAACTGACTGGGGAAGCTGTCAGTATTACTTGCAGGGGAGACTCAAAGCGCTTGTGCTTTGAGCTCCCTAGCCTAGAGGCGATCCTAGACTATGGAGCTCAAGGCACATGCGCTTTGAGCCTCCCCAGCCAGTAACGCTGACAACTTCCCTAGTAACAGCGTTACTGGCTGGGGAGACTCAAAGCGCTTGTGCTCTGAGCTCCCCAGCCTAGAGGCGCGCATGGTCATGTGACCGTAATCCTAGACTAGGGAGATCAAAGCGCATGCATTGTAAAGCATGCCTCCTTGTAAAGAGCCTCCCCAGTCAAAAAAAAAAGTGGTGGGGATGCACAGCAGGGAATGGAGTGTGTGTGTGTGTGTGTGTGTGTGTGGGGGGGATTATGCACAGTATGGGAGGATGCACAGTAGGGAATGGAGGGGGGATTATGCACAGTGTGGGGGTGATGCACAGTGTGTGGGGGATGCACAGTAGGGAATGGAGAGGGGAATTATGCACAGGGTGGGGGGATGCACAGTGGGGGATGGTGCACAGTGTAGTGGATGATTCTTGTGTAACCTGATAATGCCCAGTGTACCTGAGATTTGGAGACAGGGGAGGAGAGCCTGCTTATTAGGGGGTGTTCCTGTAGTGGTTGAGGGGCAGGTCAGGAAAATAATGGCAGCTTCCATGCTTTCAAATTGGGACAAGATTCAAGTAGGTGTATTTTCAATATGCAAACGTATTTTTGTTCCTAATTACTTGATTTACATTATAAAGTCACATTATAAAACTATAATAATCCTGATCTGACAGGTGCAGTTTAAATTGAAAGGCCAAAAAGTGTGTGCAGTAGTCACCTCAGAGACAGGTGGGATAGAGGGAAGATGGGTGTAAGGTCTTTTTGAGTGTAAAGGACGGAACAAGACGTTAGGAGTTGAGTAAGTTAGTGTCACAAGGAATGAATACCACACAAATACTTTTAAGGAAATGTGAGGGCATGGGCAAGAATGGGTGGTACGGGAGATAGACTGTTAGGAGCTCCTCTGCCTTTGTGATGAGGAAAAGGGGTACTTACATAAAATAGGACAGTGGCTTACAGTGTGTTAGTGGCAAGAGGGTAACGTGAACTTAGAGATACTGTTAAAGACTGAAAAGAGGCCATGTACTGTTAGATTACACCACTGAGTTTGTAGTAGAAAAAGCTGACCTTTTTGCTTTCATTTAATGTAATGAAAAAAACAAATATGTATTGATTAAGGTTGTGAGGGTATCTCCTGAAGCCATCCTGCTATTACATGTCCACATGGTAACATAAAAGTTAAAGCAGTTAGCCAGTGTTTAGTAATAGAAAGTAAAAATATAGGTTTAGTGCCTTTCACCTTTTAAAATATCGTACAAGTGGGCATGTTTAGGATATTCTTGTGCTGCTTTAATATAGTTGTAGACCTAGCTTCATTTGTAGTACTTTGATCTGCCCCCAGGCTAGCACTAGACACAATGCAAGAATACGCATATTGTGCTGTTTTTCCCCTGAAACATGCAGGTAATAGCTGCTTCAGGATGAAACTAATCAAGAGCTTTCCAACTCTAATGCTCCGACGTCAACATGAAAGGAAATTCAAGATGGTGGCCCTGACTACTGGTATCGGGCAACTTCTTGCTGCTGGTACAGAAGTTAACAGGCTATTTCTGCTGATAACTGTAGCCTTAAGAGTTGCTGTCAACTAATCTTCACATAAATCCTTGAAATGTCTGTATACAGGCCTCTTCATTTGAAACTATATTAATATGTACGTTATTTCCTTTGCCTTGTGGCTAATCCTCCTATGGCGTACTTTGTTAGTGCGTTTAAACAGTGGGGTAACATTCCCAATTTGTACCACCACTTCTTGTAAAATGTATACCTTAATTTGACTTTCTTTAATAACTATGTATGTTAGAATATTACCCAGAGTGCCTCTTTTATTTCAGACTCTGAATATAACTGTTTATAACGTGAGTTATTTCCTTGGTACACAGTTTGTGTTTTACAATAACTAGGCACTGGCAGCTGGTTAATAGATAATAATGTATTCCTGTATGAAACATGCCTAGTTACTAATAAAGCAACTCCAATAAACATCCGCTGTGTAAATGGCTGATTAATGCATCTTTCAGGAGGTAATTTAATCCCAAATGAATCTGTATGGTAACTGGAGTTAATATTCACTAAAGGTGCTTTGCCACCTGTTCCCAGTAGATCTGTTTTGTTAGCCTGCCAGGTGATGCATTCAGCGCTAAACCATGACAGTGTTATCTCAGGACTTGTTTGTACCATACACCTGCAGTTATTATAACAGGAGGGACGTGCTAACTCTACAGCCATTGGAAACATGCGTTGATACCCATAGATAAATTATTGCATTATACAAACGCCAGATTTCCTTGGAAAAATGTTATACAATTAAAAAAAAAAAGGATTTATTATGGAGAAAACAGCAGATGGCCTTTCAACACAAAAAAACAAAGGTAAAACCAAAGCTCATAGGATAGCAGTATGAGATATGAAAATGACTCCCTTATGCCTCTGTGGCCAGCTGTGCTTCTAGAAACAGTGGTTTTACTACAACAGCGACAGTTTTAAATTCAGAGCTATAAATCCAGCCACATCATTATTTATCCCTAGATTACTTGCACAGATGCACCCTGACATTTATATTTTGTTATTGTTTTCATTTTTCCTTGTATAAAAGCTTTTACCCAGCGGTGCAGTTTTTGTAACTTTACATTGTTGTTCTGCTTTGTGAAGTAAAAACAAGCCCCTGTCCTTGTATTCTAGAAGAAGTTATAATGTTATCAAAGTCCAGGGCTAAAGAGGTAGGAGGAGCAAAACCCAAAGCTTCTAGTTACACACTAATTTATCAAAATATGCATGGCATTCCATTCAAAACTGGAAGCCAGTTTGTCTAGGTCTTAGAGCAGCAGTTCTCAACCTGGGGGTCTTGACCCCATAGGAAGTCGAATGACAATTTGCAAGGGGTTGCCTAAGGCCAATGGAATCAATTTCTCAAACAGTGGATTCCCATACCAAATCCACAACAAATTTAAAGTCGCAATCGCGACAATATTCCCATAATGAAGTCGCCACTGCAACAGTACCAGTCTATTGAGGCTGAAAACTTGTTATTGTGGTCGCCAAATCATGAGGAATTCTTATTGCAGCTAAAGGATTGCTGCAATAAAAAGGTTGAGAACCACTGTCTAAGAGTGTCTTTAATGACTTCTGTGAAGTTGAGCTGTGGATTAACCATCAAAGGTCAACGGGAAGCTTAGGCTGAGGTGGGAAGACAAAATATCTATTTATCAAAGACAATGTAAATGTCTTAAATGCCTTTTTAAAAAAAGGCTAAACTCATCATTAAAGGACCAGTAAACCCAGAAAATTATTTGTCGAGTACTGCTATAAATGTCTGCATTTCTATTGGTTTGTGTTTGTTCTATCAAGTTGCTTTATTTACAGACATCTTTTATCTGTTCTCAATTGAGCTTTAGCTTATTCAGCAAAGTGGCAGTCAATTTATTTTAAAATAAAATAACCACATTTTCTAGAAATTATGCATTTTTTTTGGAAGTGTGGAATGTTGTAGATAAAAAAAAAAATGCCATTTTCGTGGCCTGCTTTGTTTGGATCACATTTTAGCCATTTGGTTCAGTATTTACAATGTAGTTTTCTCCACTTGGAAACTCAATGTGCCATAACTAGTAATAGTAATATGTACCTAGTAGGCTGTAACATGTCATGATCTCATAAGTAGGCTAATAGGATATATGGGCCAGTATATTAAAAGAAGTCATTTATATTGTGCTTGCCATGTCCCACACCTGATATAGGACCCATCATGCATGCTGCTCAAAGCTAGGAAGCACTTCCTTTTCATTGGAAGAAGGATTAGCTGCACATGTGCAACAGGCTACATTGCCTGGAGCTCTGCTAGTGGGAGGGCATCCACCTTGGCTGCACTTTGGTGTCAATTCGCCACCTTAAACAAAGGTAAAATAAACGTTGCGCTTGCTAAGATAGTTTTTGTATATTAATTCCCAAACAAAAGATTTTATAACATTTAAACAACGTTTCAATCTGCTCGGTGGAGTAAAAGCAAAGTGTTCATTTTTTTTAAGCAAACACATCCCAGGGCTTGGAGGGTGGGAGGAGGAGCAAAAAGCTACTCAAGTCGCAGTATGTATTTCAAGAGTTGTCATTCGAATTATTCCAGTGCTATTGGCAAGTTGTCCATTGTTAGGTGACCCTTTAAAAGGGATTCTTCAGGGCATGCAGCTTTCCTGGAATTTGCACTGAGCAGTAGATATTAAGTAGAAGTACTGCTCTGACCTGACGAAGAGGGAAGAGCTCTTGTCTTAAACAATGAACTGTTATTTCAAATAAAGTATCCTAGAATACTACAGTGCTCATCTTTCTTACTAAGTAGAAGTACGTAGTGCAAGAATGCTGTTTGGATGCCTTTATTGATGTTTATATAAATGTTTGTATGTTTACCAGTATTTTACTACTCATTTCCCCTTTATTTTCTCACTATATTATCTCACTTTCCAAACCTTTTTCCAATCTTTTTCTTTCATTCTCTAGTACACTGGACGCTGTTTCTCTTAGATAATCTTATATCTTTCAGCCGCAAACACAGTTGGTTGTCATTTATTACAGGCTACATAATTTATAAAGACTGTTAACTGCAATGTAAAGCAGGCACTGATGTTGATCCGTTGTTTGACTGTGAAGGAAAATTAACTGGTATCAGCGAGGCACTCAGGGAATCAATGGTCTGCAAAAATGGCCTTTTGCAAATCATTGTTTATTTATCACCTGCTGTCTTATTGTACAGATCAGTGTGCTGATTCTAAACAGTACAGGTTATGCTGCAGTTATCTCTATCCATGGTACTCCGCTTTTATCTATGCTCTCTGTTGTGTAGCATTGGAATTAACATCATTTTTTTTTTTTATGAATGCATAAATGCCAGTCCCAGTTTTATTATGTTGTGCTGGAACACAGAGAGCTAAAGGAGAATCGGCATCATTTTTGCAAACAGAGTCATATGACAAGCAGTAGTAATTGCAATGCCAATATAAGCAACAGTGGTTCACTCCTTTTGTCAAGTTATAGGAAAATATCTTTTAGACATTACATTTTCTGAAAATGTGATCTTTATTGATACCGTTAACCATTCGAAAGTCTTCAAGTTTGAAATAATCCTATTTCATTTCTAACATGTCGATACCATCACTGTACAATATATATTTTTTCATGATCAGCAATGTTTAATGTAAATGTGTCAGGCTTTCTCCTTGTTATATAGAGCCTGTATAACAATCATAAAGTGAGACAGGAATGCTGTGTTAGCAAATGCAAGCACAAAAAGTATTCTCAGTTTCAGAACGATAGTTTTTTTTTTTCTTTTCACTTCTAATTTACTGAGCGTTATATATTTTATAAAGGCGAAGCCGCATTTTTATAATATCCCTTTACTTTCACTCTTCATTTTATAAGGATTATTTAAAACTATGGATTTTTAAACCAAGAGAAGTTTTCTGTGGATTTTCCATGCTAAGTAAAACAAGTGAGCTTCATGAAAAAAAATTCCCCTAGAGGGCGCTGCTTGGAGTTTCTGGATTAAATATATCATTGTGCTTGATTAAGGCAAAGTATGGACGCTATTACTCTCATGTTAAAAAATTAAAATGTTGCAATGAGAAGAGTTTGGCTGGAATATCCTGTGTCCTCATGTTTTACTGACCGTTTAAAGATTAGGTAACCGTAAACCCTTTATAAAAATAAGTTACACTTGCACTTTAACAGTACTTGTTCTTCTGTTTATTGAGAAATTTCATATACCTATGTGATATCTGCACATGTATGGATAAAAATAAATAAGCAATATGTGCTTATTTTCCAGTAAACTGAGTTCACTTAGTGAAGAATACATGAGAAGCAGAGAGGAATATGAAGAAGCCCAGAATGCAATTGTGAAAGAAATAATTAACATATCTGCTGGTAAGTAACCTATTTTATAAACCATGTAATCACTGACTTCATTTCTGTAATGGATTCTAATGACAAAGCTAATAAGTAAGAAGGATGTTTTAAAGGAAAATATACAGTATATCAAAACTTATGTGTCTGCATGTAGTCCTTCTAAATGGCTGCCTAGTTAAACAGCTGGCAGACACTAAATGGAGTAATGATCCAAATTGCTTTACTATACATCAGAACACAAGTACAAACAGTATACACACATAGATGTTCACTGGATTAATGAGAAGTGTGGTAGCTCAGTGGTTAGCACTGCTGCCTTGCAGCGCTAGGTTCAATTCCACCCTGGACTTCATCTGCATTTAGTTTGTATGTTCTCCCCGCACCTGCGTGGGTTTCCTCCGGGCACTCTGGTTTCCTCCCACAATCCAAAAACCATACATCTGTGTATCTGTCTATGCGTGTGTGACTGAATAAAGAAACTAGATTGTAAGCTCCACGGGGCAGGGACTGAAGAGAATGATGGATCTCTGTAAAGTGCTGCGTAATACTTCAGCGCTATATAAATGAATAAATACATACATACAATCAGGGTTCAAACTGCGCATACAGTATTCATGCAATCTGTAAATCAGTTTAAATTTGCCCTGTTATTGCAAAATAATACAAGGAATACACAGTGAAATAGTATGTGATTTAACAAAGCCTGAGAGAACTATCTCAAAGACATAAACTCTGGCCACATTGTAAACTGGGATATAGATTACTTCCCGAGAACATTAGGCCACTCCTATTTAAGGACTTTTGTATACATTGCTTGCTTCTAGGCCAGTGGTCGGCAAAGTGCGGCTCGCGAGCCACATGCGGCTCTTTAGCCGCCTTGTTGTGGCTTGGAGCGCACTGCCGAAGCCCCGCCCCAAGCCCCGCCCACGACCGCCGACGGCTCTTCTGATTGGCTGTCGGTGGTCATGGGGTCGGGAGAGGCCACGCCTCCCTCCGGCGGCTCAGAAGGTAGTTATCGCCGCCGGAGGAGGGAGTGAAATGGCTCCCTCCCAAAAAAAGTTTGCCGACCCCTGTTCTAGGCTATTCTGCAATGTAGTGCTGACACTTATCTGTGTTTGCCTTTACCATGTTTGCTTTGTCACATATAGAGAACAACTAAAAGTATTATAGTGGGGTCTTCCCTAGCGAACAACATTCCAGCCCCTAGACGTTTCTGTTACAACTACCAGCTAAATCTAAATTCTGTCATTCGTTCCCTGGGCTAAAAACAGATGCGTCTTGTTTTCACCAAATCCAACACTGTGGCTCTTGACTGTATTTATTGTAAGTAATGAAATGTGGGCTCTGGAGCCTTCACTTTATAAAAGAAATAGGTTACATACAAGTGGGTTAGATTAAGCCACATAGCATGATAAAGATAATTAATTCAGTCAACTATATTTCAAATAGATACTGACCTCCATAGCTTTGCTATTTGTAGAATCTGTGCCACTCTGTATATAGATAACCCTATTATTATCATGCATGTATCCAGTCATAATACTCCTCTGTACACTTTTATTACACACATATTAGCGTAGGTGCAGAATCATTAAATCTGATACCTGTAATTGTCAGGTATATTGTAATGTGTGCTTATGTTGTATACTGTATATGTGTGTGTCATGTGGTCTCATTAAGTGGGTACTTTTGAATGTCACATTAGTTCCTGACAATTGTCCAGGCGGGACTAAATTGTGTAGAGAGCTTTTGTCCACAAACATATTTTTATTTGTTGAGTGTGTTCTTGTTTTTTTAAGTATAAAAATGTTCATCATGATTTTGTAATGTCAAACCACTGGGATTCATGTCTGCTGAAACAGGATTTGCACAAGAATTTGTCTTTTATTTACTATGTTTTTAAAGCCACCTTTTGCAGAAATACCTTTAAATCTTTTAGTGTTATGAATTGGTATTCGCTCCAGTACACCAACACATATATAGCAGGGACTAAATGCATATTTAGCAAGAACACTTACCCATGACATGTTACAAGTTCTTTTCAGCTTATTTTATTGCAGGTTTTCTTCACCGAATTTAATCTTGTCTTTAGGGGACAAATGGGACATTTGGCACTTTAGTGTAATAAGTGGCTTGTGCAGATACTGGATCTTAATCCAGTTCTGGAACATCCTGTTTGTAGTACAGATCCCTTAGCAGTGGGGAATGTATTGGTATAAGCATGAGCCAACATCCCCCTGGAGTACCTTTATTGCCTTGTTAAATTTATTCCTCTATGAAATTAGGCTGTTCCAAATTCAAACTGGGGGTCTCATAAGACTAGCATTTAATCTGTTTTCTGTTAACTATTGTATTTTCACTATAGGCCTGTGAACAGTAAAATGAAACCATTCATGATTTAAATCAGATAATATTACCACCTGCTCTGTCATTTTGTGCTTTTCCCCCTCACATTGATAAAATATTGAATTTATTTTCTCGGCAGGGTACATGCTGTATGATTAAATTGCAAAAGGCTATTTTATTAATTACCTAGTTCCAGCTGTGTAGTAAGATTCACATTGAATTCTTACAGCTAAATTTCTTTAGCAGTGTCAGGAAGTGCTGCTAAAAGCATACAGTACAACAAACATTCGGCTGCCTTTTGTGTAGTAATAGTCAATGGAGTTGTCTTTTCACAGGTTTTACAGAATAGTCATAACAATTGAAGAAAATAAGTATTTAGAGATGAGGTTTTCAGCTAATCCTAGCCCCACCCCCTTAGTCAAGGGCTATTCTCACTAACTGAGCATGCTCCCCTCTCCTGAAACTAATTACAATTATCTTTAAATTGCTTCATGAAACTTAGTGCAAGGCAGCGCTGAGAGACAGAAAAACTGGAGAAAAAGCTGCCTAAAACATCTCAATTAAAAGCTGCTTAGTAATCTAAATACTGCACAGAGGAAACAGGAGAAAGAAACAGGTTAGCTTCTGCCCTATGTGCTTGTTTTCTCTGTTGTTATGGTTAATCTATAGAATATGTAAGCCTAAATCTGTAATTCTAACCATTGTTCTTAATACTAGGTGGCCATTAATTAGAAAGTGCTTTTTATTTATTTTTTATTACAGGCTTTAGTGTCTCTTTAAATAAATGGATAGTTTGTTAAAATGTGAAGCCACAAATCTATGGTAACCTGTGTATACTGGTTACTTACTGTTACCTCCATCATATATGAAGTACCTTGGCATTGGTTGGTAGACTGTACATTTTTATGATCATAATTATGCAGCTTAACACCACTAGTAAACAGTTTGTTTACTGTTGCCTAGACACAAAATCTGAATTCCATGACTGATTTCCTGCAAATAATTCTTGTTTTGCATCCTGTTGCGTGTCTGTTTATTCACTTAATTACTTAGTAGATAGAAGGAAGTGAAGATGCACTGACAAATAAATCCATTTCAAAATAAAATCAAGTACTCTTTTGTTTTCATTCTTGTAATTTCTCCCCTAGCCAGTATGTAAAATATACATTCAGTCATGCATTCATTAGGCAAATCCTATTATTTCAACGTCTTCCTTTTTTCTTTCTCTCTTCTAGGATACGTAGATCCTATTCAAACGCTGAATGATGTTATTGCACAACTAGATGCAGTGGTCAGCTTTGCCTATGTTTCTAATGGGGCTCCAGTGCCATATGTTCGCCCAGTCATTCTGGAGAAGGGACAGGGAAGAATTGTGTTAAAAGATGCTAGACATCCTTGTATTGAGATGCAGGATGATGTTGCATTCATTCCAAATGATATCACTTTTGAAAAGGAAAAACAGATGTTTCACATTATTACTGGTAAATATGTTACAGTGTTAATACTGTACTTTTAACACATACCTTCTTTTCTAACTATGGGGGATAATTAATTAATAAACGAATACATTGGTACCTGCACAGTAAATCATTTTTATGCAATAATTTTTGATTTCATCCATTGCAGTAATCTCTTTCATTATTATCGCTTTTATCTTGACCGGCTCTCACCTTAATTAAAGCAGCCACCGGTCAAAATATAAACGAAATTTTACTACCACAGTACTTGCTGCACAGTGAAAATGTAGCACAAGGTATAACTGCAAAACAATGTTGTAACTGATAAACAGCTTCTAAATATTCTTTCCTCTTTTTCCACTCTATAATTTACAGTTAATGGTTTCTTTTAATTCATTGTAAGAAATGATAAGCGCCATTGCACACAATAGAAGTTCAAATATTTATTAATCTAAATATGCTAAACAAAAGGGGACGTATTGTGATACTTAAGGGAAGGGGGTAGAAATACTTGCCACTAAGTTCCCATAACCCTTTCTAAAAAAGTTGACTTCCTTCATTATACTTTGCCTTTACAAACTAGTTTCATCTTATTTTATATAATTATTCTATGTTATAGATTCTAGTTTATATACACCTTTATCATGTGTAATTACAAAATAAATGGATAATTCTAAAAAATCAACCAAACGCTAAAAAAATAAGTAATATAAGTGCCATTTTATACTTCAGGTCCAAACATGGGTGGCAAATCCACATATATCCGCCAGACTGGTGTAATTGTGCTCATGGCTCAGATTGGTTGCTTTGTACCATGTGCTTCTGCAGAGGTGAGCATAGTGGATTGTATACTTGCACGAGTAGGAGCTGGAGACAGTCAGCTGAAAGGTGTCTCGACATTCATGGCCGAAATGCTAGAAACTGCCTCAATCCTCAGGTAATATAAATGACTAATTACCACATTTCTTCACAGTAGTTTGATGAACTACATTCATTCACTCATTTAATTCAGTGTTTTTGTTTTAGTGTTAGGGTTTTTTGACGTGAGCTACATGCAGAAATGGTGTTACAATGCCTAAAAACTGCTGTAACCTTATCGAATGAGAATTTGTATCCTCCAGTCTCCATGAGTGGCATTCAAGTCAAGGAGCAACAGTTTGCATAAAATAGTGGATTTTGCAAGGGAAAGGCATCTAGAAATGAATGACATCTATAGACATGAGTGGGTTTATCAAGCTGGTGTGATATGAAGAACACATTAATACTGATAGGCTGTGATTACATAGGGTTTTGTTTGACTTCAGCTTTAGAATTATTTGCTAATTAGAAAGATGAATTCTGTAGTTCATTGTTTAAGACAAGTTTTTGAGAGATATTACCTCTTCATCACTAATTATTTACTATGTATTTTTGTATCCATTTGAGCATGAGCAATTTGAAGCAGTTTATAATCAAACATTTTGGAAGAAAAATGCAGTATAGTAATGACTCTTTGCACAGCCCCTCCTAATAGATTACCCTCAAGATCTCTAAGGCTAGGTTCCCACTGGTGGTTTTATGCGCGGCGTATGAGACTTACTTTGTTCCAGCCATACTAGCATATGACATGCGTACGCAACATAGAGAACCCTTCACGTTGCATTTTTGCTGGACAAAATGCAGCCAGATAGCAGGAGCCACGAATGCCGATGGGGCGTTCACACTGTGTCGGTACAATTTCAAAAAGGTCCTGTTACAATACATGAACATAGACTGAAAGGGGAATTTATCAACATAGGCAAACTTTTAAAAAAGGTCAAAATACTCAGGGTAACCAGTCAGAGGATTTGGCTTTTTGTAACTCTAGTTTCCCTATACAACTGAATGCTAAATGCTGATTGGTTGTTATGGGTTACTAGAACAATTGCCCCTGTTGATGAATTCCTCTGTGAGTATTCAAAATGAGAAGTGCTCGTGAAGTTTCCGGAATATATCTTGAAGCATAGTTGTAGGAAGAGAGCTTTTTACAAATTTTGGGAATATCTGGATAAATATAAATCCCCACTCAACGTGCACTTTTATTGACGCCAGACATTTAAGGCGATAACTTTGACAAACTAGTTGGATTATGCTGTAATCTATTTTGGTTTATGGCTGCTTCCTTATACATAAGTAAAGAATGTTTAAGGGTATTTTTATACAGGAAGCTAACCACAGGGATTTCCGTCTGATATGGTGCAATATAGCAGGGTCCTCCACAGACTGACTAACAAATCAAAAAATTAATGAGCACCTAGTGTAAGAAAATGTCAGATAAAGGTATGGCTGTCAGTAAAGCCTCTTGTGGAAAATAGAAAATGTTAAATGTTATTTCTGAATAACAAAAGATCTTCAGGTCTGTTACTGAGCTGACTTGCAAAGGTCTTCATAAAGGTTTGATTTATTTAAGTAGATCTTGCACAGATCTGACTTAAAATAAAGAGATAATATTGCCGACATAAAAGGTCCTTTTTGTGCTGGGAAGGCAAGTATAATAATCATTAAATGAGAGCGCTTTAAAAATAAAAAAAAAAATCATAATTTTGATAAGTTTCTTTGATAGCCTCTCCAAAGTTTGAAGAGGAGGTATAATTGTATGGGTCAAATGCCTATTATATTCCATTTGTGTGACATTACCAGTTCTTATTATCCAGTTGGAGATATTCTATTTAATCAGCTGCTCTAGATTGGAATCTGGGTTATAAAGAAGTGATTTGTGTTTCTATTAACAGAATCTCATAGTTTTGTGAGATAGGCCTGTGTATATATGTGTGTATGTGTGTGTGTGTTTGATAAAATGCCTCACCTGAAGTCATCGTCCATTTATATATATAACCACTTTAAGATACTGGTAATTAATCCCCGACTGTATTTTCAGTTGGTATATCGCTTGCAGACATTATGTTACAATGCACCTGTCAGCTTGCAATTGTTCATCTTAAGTAAAGTAAATCAATCGATTAGCTAAATAATAACGAATATTCGCCAAAAAAAATCTAAGATTTTAAAGTAGGTCTTACTGTAAGGTTGTCTCGATTTCCAGATCTGGAAACCGCCATTTCCGATAGAACCTGTCACTCGAGCAGTATTTTCATGCCTTCTATTACATGCAGTTCTTCTCTCCCTCAGCCAAATCTCACACATGCACATCTTTAGTATGAGAATATTGTCGCAGTCGCAACTTTAAATATTGTCGCAGTCGCAACCTTACTATGGGAATATTGTAGTAGTTGAGATTCTACAAAGGGAAATTTGTTACGGTCGCGGATTTATTATGAAAATAAATGTCAATGTCAATCATATCTATGACGCTTCCTCTTAGCCCTGCCCAACCCAACTTGAGAAAGACAAGTTGGGCTGACAGGGAAACAGACAGTGAGAAACAATATATAAAGGTACATTTTTTAAATACATACATATTTTAAAAAAGAGTTGTTTTCATTAGTAAAACATAATTCAGTATTCAAGTTTTGAGGTGACAGGTGCACTTTAAGGCAGTTGCCCATGTAAGTGAATGGGGTCTTAGTCTGAGACATTTTGTAACCACATCTTCTACCACTGTCCTTACTGCCCTCTCGCACTGTGCAGCCTACAGCATGCTTTTGTTGGTGTGACCTATGCAAAAATAAATGCTAAGGGGCCACCTGCCAAAATACCCCTTAACTTGCCTAAACAACCACAGCCTACCACTGTGAGAAAATAAAATTTTATGCTTATATTTCAAGATTCGTACATTGTCGCAACCTACTCTCTGGGAAAATAAGAAACAAAAAAAAAAGCTGTTCAGTTTTTTAAGGAAATGATTAGAGCCTTGAAAAATATACAATGTAGCACAATATTAACTGTTTTACTGCTGAAAAACACCATGGACTTCCATGCAGTACTACAAGTCTACTGATGCAAGTCTTTGGAGACCAGCAGGTGGTCTGCAGCCTCAGAAAACTATATGTGTCAGCCCTACCTGATGCACATCAGCTTTCATAGGTGCGAGGAACAAAAACCACAGATACAAACATTTTACTTTATATATCAATTTTTTTTTCAAATGTGTACTGCAAAGATATACCAGTCTTTGTTTGAATCTTTAATAAAGGATTATTGCAATACATGTACTATAAAAATAGAGCCTGAATGGTAAAAGAGATTACTAGTTAAAAGATGTAGACTGAGCCTTTGAAAAATATATGCTTTAAACAGGAAATATGTTTTGATTCCTTATTGAATTTAAAGTTTGGTTTGAAGATTTAAATGGACACTTAACTGTCAATCACTGAACATCGTTTTACCAATCTTTGACCTGAGAGGAGATCTGCATTTTTTCTGTACATCTATATTTGACTAAATGTAGGTAAACAGAAAACAAGGTCCTGTGATTTATTTTATTCAGTATAAAAAGAAAGAAACTGCAAAATGCAAGCTTTCTGGATTGTTTTTGATTATTTTACATTAACACAGTAAATTCTAATATAGCTCTATTTGTAATCTTGATTCAGAAATAAATATCCCTTGAACTTTATTTCATACTGATTATTTCTTAATATGTTTTCTCTTTGCCAAGAAAAACATTTCATAGACAGTGCACTTGCTGAATTTGGAATTTTATCTTTTCCTGTGTTAACTCGTAATAACCTCACATTTCCTTGATATTTTCCAGATCTGCTACTGAGAACTCTTTAATTATCATTGATGAATTGGGTCGAGGCACATCCACATATGATGGGTTTGGATTGGCTTGGGCAATATCAGAATTTATATCTGTGAAAATTAAGGCTTTTTGTTTGTTTGCTACCCATTTTCATGAATTAACTGCTTTGGCTGATCAAGTTCCAACAGTCAACAATTTACATGTTACTGCCCTAACTACAGAAGGAACACTTACAATGCTCTATCGAATAAAGAAAGGTCAGTAGGCAATAATGTGTGCATTGCATTTTGCTATTTACTGTAGGGGCATAAAAAACAAACAAAAAAAAAACTGAAAACTGCAAATGATTTATTCTGAATATCATGGACTAAGATCAAATGGTTATTCTAAAAAGTTTCTCTGAACAAAAATAGGCAGAAAAAAAAAATGAGGGAGTGAAACGTTATTTTACCCAAATATCCCATTAGTTTCTAAAGGGGGAACTCAAAGCTCTTTCTTCCAGGGGTAATTCTGAAAGAGTAGTTAAATACTTACCAATCACTTTTTTTTCCCTCCAGGGTTGCCTCCTACCTTTCATAATACCGATTTTCTTTTTTTCTCTGCAGCACTGCAATCCTCCTCACTCTTGAAAAATGGTGAGTCAAGTAGGCGCAGAAGCAGTGTTTTGAAATAATACTTTTGTGCTTTCTCAGCTTGGGAGTTTTTCAAGAGGAAGTGAACGGAATTGCAGTTCTGCAGAGAGACTAAAGATTGGTGTTGTGTCAAGTAGGAAAGAGCACTGAAGGAAAGAAAGCAATCAGTAAACATTTAAAGTGGACCTGTCATGGTCCAGTTGGGTTAGGCAGGGCTAAAAGGATGACTGACATTAAAGTTTCTCCAATAAGATCCCTTAAATCATGACCTAGCAGGGATATGATTGGAGGAGCTATAATGTCAGTCATCATTTATTTTCATTAAAATGAAGGCATCGCTTATTTTGTATATTGAATTTAGTTTCTATGTAAATGGCCTTTAAAAATATTTGTGCAAGGAGAGGGCCTTGATCACAGCCGTTCAGAGGCAAAAAAGAAATGAACCAAATCCCCACCTAAAATGGTGCATTTATAAAACACTCACCCAATGGTGAAACACTGTGTACTCATCTCCAAAGGCATGCCGGATATACAAGGCAACCATCCAATATACTGCAGTGAGCTGACTGTGGACTGGAAGTAACATCATAACCGGTCCAAACAATTAATCTCGTCCATAGCAACAAGCAGCAATTGGGTCTCAAGCATGCTCAGAGGGCAAGACACAAACTCTCAACACAAACAAAACAGGAAGTGCATAAGTGCAGGGCTAAAACCACAGAAGATGTGTGAACTAACACCCAAAGTACTTGTAAAATCTTAAAGGGGCATGCATCCAAAACTAGCTTAAAGGCAAAGATAGAACATTTTTTTTTTTTTTTTTTTTTTTTGGGAAAAGAAGACTTCTTTTTAGAAAGTAATGAACAAGTATATAACATCCTGCTCTAGGTTACCTTGTTGCAGCATGGGCTTATAGATAATATCCACTAGAAAAAAGAAATGCACAGTACCATATTCATCCTATTTTTTTATTTATGATTTTTGCTGAAAAATACTTGATGTATTTTATTTTATATTCTAGATCAGTGTTTCCCAAATGCCGGGTTGCGACCCGGTACAGGGCCACCAAAATTAAATGCCGGGTCACGAGCGCCGCTCATGAATATTCATGAGCGGTGCCGTACGCGAAGGTAAGGGACATCACGCACGGCACCGCTCATGAATATTCATGAGCGGCGCTCTTGTGACCCGGTTATTTTTGTGCTTATCCTTCGTGCCGGGTCACGAAGGATAAGCACAATAGTAACCGGGCCACGAAAAAAAAACTCTGGGGAACACTGTTCTAGATGATGTTTTGTTTGTACGTCTATATAAGGCACTTTCCGCTGAAAATCAATCTAAATGATGAAGTCAGTAATATAGAGCATTCCATTTACATCTGCTACAGCAAACGTCGTTATCTTTGCTAAGTTGTCCTGTTTGTATTTCTGCAATTGTTTTAATAATACAACTATCTTGAGCCAGAGAGCTGCAGTTCCACAGTCTAAATAAGGCATATGCATTCCAAAAGAAATGACTTTCTTGCTGACATAACTGCAAGAAAGATATTGGGATGACAGGAAAGATTCGGACTATGATTTGTTGGAGCTCTTAACGATAATCTTATTTCTTAACCTTGTTCCCAACTCTTATGGTTACATTAGTGTTAAAGTGACATTATTGAGTGAGTTGTTCATCAGGTTGGTTATTGATGCCTCGAGCTACAGATTTTTACTTTTCCTTGGATTTGTCATAGGGAAATATTTTGGTAGGCAAGAATTAGCTTTCTGGCGGTCACCACAGGCAATACTGTCTTTCACTTTATTTCAGGTATGAGTTTGAGAAGACAAAACACAATGCATAAGGCAAAGTAATGCTTCTTGAAAGATTTATTTAAAAGAGGTTGGCAGTAATGTAAGGCCCTCCTGACATCTAGAAAGATGTTTAAAAAGAGTAAACTTGATGATTTTGATAAATCAGATTGATGTGCCTTGTAGATTACATTGCCAGTTATGTGTATCTTACATTTGATGAGTAACATCCATTTCAATGTTGCTGTTTAGCAAATGATTGTTAAACCAGTTTTTCGCTATGCCTTTTTATTGTAAACTAGTGTTAAAGCAAACTAAGAATGAGATAAGCTGTTTGTATCTGAAATATATAGTGCTTACAGATATGTTTTCTGATCCCCTTGACCTTTGTTAACACCTGGAAGTGTTTGGATGGGGTGATGCCTACAAGTGTTGCTCACTGGTGACATGTTATGTTACAAATGGATCTGCGCACACAGCATGGTCAGTGCTGGGATCAATGATTTTGAAGGGAATTCATCCACATTTATCTGTCTAATGAAGAATTAGTGAGACCCCCAAAATGGCCACCAACAGGTGGATGTAGGGGGATGCTGCTATAGGGGGCACATCCACCTTAGCAAACCAAGATAGACCAGGGGTAGGCAACCCTTACTTTCAAAAGAGCCATTTTGCCTCCTCCTTCCACTAAAAATATTCTGGAGCCACAAAACATAACACAGCTTATAAACCTTTAATAATAAAGCTTTCATCTTTTTTTAATTTTACCTGTTACAACAAAAGAATGCAACAAACAGAAGAAAATAAAAATAATGTATAAATACAAATTAAATTGATAAATATCTGTTGCTCTTTTTTTTTCTTTTTCTTTTGCCAATCAGGACCGAAGGGAGCAACAACAAGGAGGCTGAAGAGCCTCAGGTTGCTTACCCCTGAGATGAGACAGTCATGTGAACTTCTATATACTGACCAATGAACTGAGTGGCTTACCAAGGATTAAGCAGTTTAGCTAGGAAGTGTACAGTGCAAGTGGGTTGTGTCAGAACATGTTGGTGGGCCCTTTTGTCAGGTTATGAGGAGCCTCAAAGTTTCAGATACAAATCTTGCCCTGAAATGTTGATCCTAGCAATACAGTTTGTAATAGTTCAGCAGATTCTCAATAAGGCAGGAGGTCTGGACTTTGATTTGGAAATTCTTTGACGATATCCTCTTTCATATGAACGTTTGTATATTAATATGCCATGAATTCCACTGTAGAAATGGAGGTATGAAAATTATATACTTATATTTTTATTGACATATTTTTTTTTGTTTTCTCTAAAGGAGTCTGTGACCAGAGCTTTGGCATACATGTGGCAGAACTCGCTAACTTTCCCAAGCACGTTATTGAAAACGCCAAGCAAAAGGCACTGGAATTAGAAGAATTTCAGTTTACTGGAAACTCCGATGACTGTGAAGATGAACCAGCCAGGAAGAAGCGCTGCAAAGAAAAGGAGGTTTGTACACTGTGCACTACCCAAGGGAAACACGATTGCCTGATTCCTCTAATATTTCTCTTAACCAGAGATAGAAAACAAAGCAATTTATAGTGTTGAAACAAGACAAAACTACCTTTGTGTCTAACTCTTCAAATATGACCATACGAAGTTTATGGTCGAACCAGATGTACCCCCTTCAGCTCTCCAACAATGTGAGAATTTGCCACCAAAGCTAAAATTTCGGTTTATCACCAGCCTATTCCAAGTAATGCAGTCAATCTAACTATTTGGGGAAAGAGGGAGCTCTGACTTTCAGTTTATAACAACTAATGTCTCCCTACAGTCTCTCTCATACCACATATTTAGAGATTGCTTTTTTTTTTAAGATCACCATGATCCAGCATACCAAAAAGAAAGAGTAATACTGGACATAGACCAGTTCAGACTGTATGTATTAATGTAGCCACTACCTTTTCCTGCTCCACACTACATAATAGGCAGAAACATTTCATGTAGTCAGTATGGAATATAATAAGACCTTCTTAGCTGGTATAATTGTAACATTTTCTGTCTGGAAGAGACAGAAACCAAAGGACAAGACTTTTCCATGAGTTCTTTTGTGTGATCTGATAAACCTGAGTCCGCTCCCCATTTATCACAAGATATGTGCAAGGTTTACTATGTATTGACTGATTAAAATAAGAATGGTAAAACCAAAAATTAAAAAATGCATTTATAGTTCCTATATATTCAGTCTGCACACTCCTAGTATATGCTTTATATAAAACACCATAGAAAAAATGGGACTGGGTGAGGTCTGTTTAACAACATGGCTGCTATAAGTAAAGATAAGAACAGACAGCAATAACTGAATTTATCTATAAAAAAAAGCATTTTACAAGAACTATATTTGGTATTAATGCCAATTCAAATGGGAATATAGTTTTTTGTTAGTGGTACTGGTCCTTTAAAGCACCATATGTATTTATAATAAGTCCCTTAGTAGTGCCAGATTATAAAAAAAATAGGTAATTTATATGACATTAACAAAATCAGCTTGGTCCCTGTTCAGAGATTGAAGAGTCTTTAATAACATAGGACTGCATACTGAGATAATGCAATCACGGTACTAATTGTATTCTTATTTAGGATTACATTATTTCTGCCTGTTTGTTTCTCCCTGCTAAAACTTCAGTAACCAGAGTTCTTTTGAGGGTTGCCTCTTGAGTATATCCAGAATAGTCTTGCCTGGTCTAAATTTTTAGGGGTAAGGAGCTTTGTAGTTGGAAACAGCTTCAACTTAAGTTGGAACCACAGAGGGAAAATCATTTTAATCCCCAAAACAGCCTTTTGATTTTTACCTAAACAATTGTATCTACAGAAATGTCTAATATTTACATAATTGTTACCATGTTTTCTCGCAGGAAGGTGAAAAGATAATCCAGAATTTCCTGTCCAGAATAAAAACACTGCCTCTTATGGAAATGTCAGATGATGAAGTCAAGGCCAAGCTGATGGAGTTTAAATCCGATGTCTTAGCTAAAAATAATAGCTTTATAAATGAAGTTATATCACGAACCAAGACAGGATTCTGAGTAACCAATGTATGTCTGACGCAGCGCACTGGAGGTTCTAGCTGTTTTTACAGCTGTTTGTTATACTGTATTACTGAATTAGTCAATATTGTTTCTACGCAATAATACTGTTTGCAGCTTTTTTGCAGAATTATATCACATGTTTTTTCTACCTGGATTTTCTTTATTTCAAAACCTATAAGGTTTTATACTACAATAAAACTACAGATGGAGCATACTTTATTGAAGATCTGCCACACACAGCCATTTAGTAATCTGCACACTATATATTCCAGATACAGCAATAAACCTTCTAGCATCTGCATAATTGTTTTGAAGTACACCAATTATATTGCAGTTCCTTAAAGTACAAATATAACAATTTGTGCTATTTATCTTGTGT
>WMED01000634.1:0-12233 GCA_019650415.1 Pipa parva
GTGCGAAGTGAGGTGAGGACTCCTCACCTCACTTCGCACTATTGTGAATTACCCCCCTAATGGTTGATAACAGTCAAGAGGGGAATACAGAACCGCGTAATTTTAAATGTTTTTATAGAATTTCATTTTATTTAAAAATGCTCCTGAGTCAAGCACACTAATGTGTTTTTCCTTCCTTTTTCTGTTTCAAATTACCTGGCAAACTTGGCCAAGTTTTGTTTACTGTCATCAGAAATCATAATTTTAACATACATTTCTCTGTCTTTGAACAAGTTAACAATAAAGTTATGATAAACACAAGTATTTGATGCTCAACCACCAGGCAAACTAGCTATGTATTTTAACTGGTTAATTTAATCAGAACTATCATCATTTTCTCAAGGTACTAAATTACTCATTTGATTTTAATGTTCTACTCAACTAATACATTTCCTACTTCTCTGCATATGAAAAGGCAGAGTCTAGGGTGGGTGCCATGGCTCTTTTTTTTTTTAGTGGGGATATTTATAAAACTCATAAAAGTTTTTCCTGGTGTATCAATATCGATATACCTTTAATAGGTTTGAAAATATTGATATCACTGAATAGGTTGAAATGACCTTTATAACTATCCCTGAAGACTGCCTATGCCTGCACATACCTCCACTAAATAAATGATTCTGAGTATATTAAAATCTATAAAAGCATTTTCAAAAATCCTCCTCTACAAGATCAAAGCAATTTTAGAGGAGATAGAAATGTGATTATATCAACAATACAACAAGAGAGAGAACACCAATAATGTTTTTTTACTTTCAGAAAAATAAATTATCTTTCCCATTTTATAGAAATGTCCCATTAAATGTAATCACTTCAATACAGCAGTATCTTCATTTTATATAGAATCTTTGCGGAATTAGTTGAAACACTGGTCGCATTTTCATAAAGACTTCATTGATTCAGAAAGAAAGAGTACAATATACCATCCACTAAAATGAACCAGAAAATCACTACAGGCACCCTGCAGTGACAAAATAACACAGAAGTCTGGTTTATTTCTAGTTTATTGCCCTTGCATACCCTTAAAGTTCAGATTCTAAAATAGCTTACATATATTTATCTTTTTGTAAAACCATTATTATATGCATTTACTGCTCTACGTGTGCCTTGTCGGCATAAGAAATAAAGAATAAGTGAGCATAAGTAGTTCAGAAGTTTTCTGCTTGGTCTGAAAATGAATAGGATTGTAAAACATCACAAATTCCCCCAGCAGCTGAAAGGTTGCTTCACCTCAACCCGCACTTGGTCTATTAAATCACTAAAAGCATCGATTAAGGATTCTAAAAAGCTCTAAGTGGCAGCGAGAAACAAGCCATTATTATAGAAAATGGCAGATTGTGAGATGTGCAGCTTATTCAAAGGAGGTCTGAAGAGAACCTTAGCTGAAGATAACAAAGTTTTGCCTTTTGTCTTTGCTTTTTCAATCATTACTTAAGGCTTATGTATAATTTTCCTTAATGTATTATTTGTGTATCACTGATACAGCCAGGAAAAGGTGTTGTAGAGCAAAGCTGATTTATATACTGAACAGTCATACAGGAAATGTCTGAATTGGTATAAAATTTGGTGGGATACCATCCCTTTACTTTGTTTGGTGTGGGCAGTGGGTGGCGTTGCACAGATACTATCAAGTTTAAAGGGGAAGTTTGGGGGTCACGATTAAATATCAGTAAATAATAGTTCGCCCTACAAAAACCATTTCAGCACTTTACTGCTATATATATTGTTGTGGAAATATGACTACCTCTTTGTCTGTCGGGGTCCAAATCTCTGGAAGGTAGAAATTTATACAGATCTGTATTGAGAAATTAGCTTAAAACAACGACACACACCAGTCTGTCATTCTAAAAGCATTTCCTGGTTTTAATAATTAATTCACAACATTTTATAACAAAGTTCGCTAATCTTAAAAATAGCTGATCATACAAAAACAAGACTAGATGCTGATTGGCTAAGCAGATTAAACATACATGTGACACCATACTAGACTAAAGGTGCCAAACTCGGATTCCCTCAACATAGATTCCCGTCTGTCATCCTGGCGTTGGTCTGGACAGTACATCATCACAACACCTCATAGACGCCGAGTAGACGGAATAAATTGAAACTCCTCTCTCGCAGGCAGAGATGAATCATCGAGGGAAAACATTGAATGGAACATCATCCGGAGGAAACATGGAATAAAACAACATAATATTAGTGCAAAGAACACAATAATAGAACACCTACCAAGCATAAGTGTAGATTGCCAATTGTTAAGCCAGTTAAACATGGGACCCCAGGGGTGATCTATACTTGAGTTCTGTCTTAGTTTGCTGGAGAGAGAAGTAAGACCCGCTAATGCCCTAGAGATATTCCCATCAAGGGCAGTATTATTGGGGATATAAGTACAGCAAGCGAGGCCTATCACAATACAGACACCACCTGTCTTGGCAAGGACCATATCTAAGGCCATGTTGTTCTGGAAAGCCATAATGGAAGTGGGGCCTAGCTGCTCAATAACCCCTCTTAAAGCATCTCGGGTGTAATTAACGAACAGCTGTTGATTATTGAATAGGTAATTGATCCATGCCACATTTTTATTAATAGTCACCTGGGGAAAAAGAGACTCAAAACCAGCTCTGACTTCATCCCTGGCCTTAAAATCATCCGGGACTCCCCAGGGGACACCAATGGCATTTATATACACATGGGGGTCAAATGAACCTTGGACCTCTCTTTTATAACGAGATTTTTCTTTATGGTCCTGGTCACTAGGTGGGAGAATATTGAAAGGCATAAGGATATGGGCCATTACACATTGACCCTGCCACAATCCCTTCAGATTGGGATGAATAGTTTGATCCCCACACACCCATACTATAACTAAAACCCAGTGGGTGTGGTTGACCATGTTTAGATCATTAGCAGGGTGCAAGGAGGCACAAAAACCCTTTGGAGAAATTACCCATATTTTCCCCTGCCTCAGTTCTCTTATAACAAGAGTAGTTGCCTTTGTATACTGTAATGCCTCGTCCTAGACCATTGGAACTCACATATCTAGGATTCTGGTGTTGTAGCTCCTGGCAGTAAGGGTCAGTCAAAGGGTGGTCTGTGAACATACTGAGAATACAAGAGGAGTCTCTTTCAGAAAAGAACAGTGGGACCGTACCTAGATTAGCTTTAGCACAAGCAATGCACCCAGTCATTTGAGCAGAAGTTGTGGTATATCGGATCCTTTCTAACCACAGGTTGCTGTCAGTAAACCCAATGTGTGCTGCAAGTCTTTCCTCATAACACCAGTCACTATATACTGGAAGGTGGTGCAGTCCACTGACAGGTACCTCTTCTGAGGGGACTTGTCTGGCTATAATGGGTCGCAGCTCAGATACAATCTCTAAGTGCTGGGGCTCACTGTTTTTAGATAGGTGAATGACTAGAACAAATATCCCCCTGTTGTCTATGGTGGGCACCCCAAAGACTATAGTGAGAGGCAAACATATAGACTTGCCTTCTGTACAAATATCCTCTGTATCACTAGGAGTGTGCTGGACAATATGTAATCGTCCAGGGAGACTAATCCTTCCTTTTCCTGTTTTAAATACATCCCTACTCATTTCTAGGTAGGCCTGGTTTGTGTCCAGGGGTTGTCTAATGGTCGCCCCATCCATACAATAATATCCCATGGTACTCCCTTGTTTCCAGTCTGAACATCCTGACTGATCTGTACAGAACTGTTGGGATCTTTGAAGCCCCCGAGATATACCTACAAAGGTTATTACACTCTCAGCTTGATAAATTCTCTCACATTTTCTCAGTTGGCTACACTAATATGGAACTCATATGTTAGGGGCGGATTGAACCAGAGGACGTTAACACCATCTATAATTTCAATTTTACCTTCACGAAAGGATGCTTTTTAGTGTGGTTGTCCCCCTAGTTCCCTACGCCCCCTGGCCTAAGCTTCAAATAAAGGGCATGGGCCCAGTAAACAAACAATAAGTGTACCCGTTAGGATGACGATGGCCAATCCACCTTTTTACAATAAGAAACGCGGACCCATGTTGGTCTTCCTTCGAGATTTACAGAAGTATTGGTGACTAGCAGCATTTGGTATGGGACGTCGTAGCAAGGTTCCAAAGCCCTCTGGACATGTCTCTTTAACACCACCCAATCACCAGGATCTAGGGAATGGCCTCTGTCCAGTGAGTTTGGATCTGAAATAGTAGAGGAAACTCGAGAATGGAGTTGGGTGAGCTGGGCCTGGAGGCTGGACACATAACTAGCTAGTGACCAATGCTGCATTTGTAATTGCTGTGGAAAATATGAGCCTAGTCTAAGTGTGGACCCAAAAAATATCTCATAAGGACTGAGACCATGTTTCTTATGAGATGTGTACGTTATAGAAAAGAGTGCCAGAGGCAAACATTTGGGCCATGGCTTGTTGGTCTCTTGCCTAGCTTTCTGAATTTTCAACTTTAAAGTAAAGTTTAGTCTCTCACAAGCAAGGCTACTCTGGGGCCTGTAGGGGGTGTGCAAAGCTTGTTTAACCCCTAAAGCCTCCATTACCTCTTTCATCACTTCCCCTGTGAAATGGGTACCCCTATCACTCTCAATGGTCTTGGGTACCCCAAACCTGCAAATTAATTCACTGACCAGTTTCTTTGCTGTGGCCTGTGCTGTAGCCTTAGCCACTGGGTAAACCTTGGGCCAACCTGAGAACAAATCCACACATACAAAAACATATTCCCAGGTACCAGACTTAAGTAGTTGGATATAATCCATCTGTAGGCGCTAAAAGGGTAGTGAGATTTAGGTACATATTTCTTGAGGCACTTTGGTCGTGTGACCTACATTGTTTAAGGCACATATCATACAGCTTTGGGTGTACCTGACCACACATACAGTAAATCCTGGACAGTACCAGGAGCGACCTGCTAAATCACACATAGCAGTAACACCATGGGTTGCCTGGGCTAGTATTGGGTCCAATGTCCGTGGGAGACATAACTTGTCCTGAACTCTTAACAACCCTTCTTGATCAGTTTGTGCCCTGTGAGTTACCCAATTATCCCTTTCAGAAGGTCCTATCTGTTCCTGGAACTTTTTCACATTTCCATGGACAGGGGTTTCCCCTCCCTGGATTTAGGGGCACAAGTCATAACTGGGACACAAAGACTTTGAGCTGCAACCATAGCTGCCTTATCTGCTCTATTGTTACCACGGGCTTCTGCAGTTTCTGCCCTACTGTGTCCTTTATTCTTAATGATAGCCACTTTAGTGGGTAACATAATATCCATTAATACTTGAACAGCCTCAGCATTTTTGATAGCCTTACCAGCTGAGGTGAGGAAAGACCTGGCTCTCCATATGGGACCATAGCTATGTGCTATACCAAAAGCATAAAGGGAGTCAATGTAAATATTAGCTGTCTTGCCTTCTGCTTGTTTACATGCTTCAGTGAGGGCCTTAAGCTCAGCTTCCTGAGCTGACATATGGGGTGGCAAAGGTTCTGCTTTAACTACCTCATGTAGGATTGTGACAGCATATCCACCATCCAAAATGCACATCAGAATAGAATGCTTAACTGGCTTAAAGATGGTCCTAAACAAAACTAAATGCTTGTCTAATGTCCATATATATGTCAGTGGTCTTACCTCCAGCCAGACTACCCATCTCAGTACAGCCAAATATGGTCTATGAACTTTTGAATTGTTGTCTTGTTTACTCTACAGAATATTTTATGACAATTGTCTGAAAGTAAACTCAAAAACTTAAATTAATACACCTTAATTATCTTGATCAATATACTGTACCTTCCCCTCCTTTGAACTCAGTGGAATGAATGAAACGGAGTTCAACACAAATTAGGCTAACACCTTGTTCATAGAACTATATAACCAATAGGGTAAGGCACAGTATCACCATAATAAAGGTCACACACGACAAGTTATATAAAAAAAAATGAAGTGTATAGATATGTCTATCCCTCCCAATAGAGGGAGCATGCTGGGCATAAAAGCTCATATTAGCCCAAGTACAATAATCAGAAAAAATGAACACTAATGTCAACAAATAGAATACAAAAACTAGTCTGACATCTCAGACTAACAAAGATGCACATGTGATTATATATGTCTTTATCCAACCCAACATAGAATGTCACAAGATTATTTAAATAATATAAAAGATACTGGACATATAAAAAAAATATATAGAATCAGGAGACATACTTATCTCCACTCCTAAATACGTATAGTATACACTAATACCTAGTAGAAATGATAATAAAATAAAAAATAATAATAGTCAGGTTGACTGACGATGAGTACACAGGTTAACTGATCAGTATTATAAAAAGTACCCACAGTACAGACTGGCACAGACTATAGAAACAAAACCTTTCCAGGATTGGGGCCTCTCCCGGGCTGTATGTACTTTAGAAGCATTTACAAAGAACAGATAACCACCATTATTTTGGTTAGGCCCAGCCTGCAAAAATCTTATTGACAGCCTTCTCTCCCCCCCCCACCTGTGTCCTTGGATATCAGTGTGAAGATAGAAGAGGCCAGAAAGGAGGGGTGGAATTCTACAGTAAAAGAAAAAAAACACGTAGATAGAACAACTTGTACTTAACCTAATAATCACCATAGAATATTAAATCTTATAATGTGAAATGAACAACACAACATCAAAATAAGGGGATCACATTTTTCCATATAAATTTGGACAAAAACCTGACCTAAAAATACATTTAAGTCATATGAAGAATTAAACAACTTAAAATAAATCTTGGGGTTCTTTGTTTTTTGTTTAGGAAACATTTAAACTGTTTAAACTTAATTCAACGAAAAACCAACAATATTCCAATTATGCTACATAATATATCAACACTGATATATTTAACAGCAAAAGGGTACACCAGAATTATAATCACCAGTTCATTTGATTTTTAATGAATGACGACCCACACCCTTAATTTTCATTGCACAATTGACAATTGGCCATAGTTCTAATTTGATTATTACAAAACTTTGAAAGTTATAACACCATTGTGCACACAGTCGCATTAAGCAAACGGCATAATAAAAAAACACAAAAAATAAAAATGAGTCACTAATTGTACCCCCTTAATAACTGCAGCCATAGCAGTATTAAGATAATTACCTCAGCCCTGCTAAAGCTTGTTCGATACCAGTTTGGAAATCCAGATTCAAAATGTCTAGGCCAAAGTCATTCAGGTGTACACCGTCCTTCCTTAGAAGATTTTTTTATCCTTTTCCAGTTCTCTATGTCTAATTGCTAAACCCCCTATGCTCCTTACAAAGGTTGAACAGACCTGTTTAGCCTTGTCTTACATTTTTCAATAGCTTTATGGCTTCTTGCTCCCCTCCACACTGCCCTTGATACTTTCTCTGACCATATAATAGTCAGGGCTGGTATCAATTTAAGGCACCTTTGGAGATCTCGTTTTATTTTAGAGATCAGATTTATGGTTTTTACTTTAACTAGATCATTACCCCCTGCGTGTACTAATAGAATTGTGGGGCCGGAACTGAAACTTTTTATTCTGCATACCTCAAGGATAATTTGTTTCCAACAAACACCTCTAAGGCCTCTCCAGGTTAGTTTAACCAATTCAGGAGAGATACCTAAATTTTTTCCATAAGGCCGGGATACTGCTCTTTTCTCTGCCCAATAGACATAAGAATGCCCCAGTATCCAGACACTGATGGGGCATTTACAGCCACCAAGGTCGGGTTGCACTCTTACAATTTGCTCCTGCCACCCAGATGCTGTGTTTAACCGTTGTACAGACTGCCTTACAGCGTGTGGATTCTGGGCATGCTCTTCTTCAGTAATAGTCTCGGGTGTGGTATTTTCCTGCACTAGAACAAGAGAATACTGTCTTTGGTTGGGGAGAACAGTGTTAGGTGTAAGCATAGCTTGGACCAGAGGGACCTTAAGGGTGCCGATGTCCGTAGGACCACTAGTCCACTGGTGTGTAGGAACTTGTCCAAAGCTGGGAGGGGCAGGGCCTGAAGGAACCTGGTACAGAGACATAGCTGGTTCACGGACGGCTAACAAAAAAAAACAAAACTTTGTTCCTTAGGGTATCTGTTAAAAAAAAAAAGACAATACCATCAGAACCAAAGTATAGGTCAGTGGATAGTTGATAAAGCAACACTGTACCCTTGATGTGGCAAGCCTGTACATAATAGGTTAACAGGAATAGCAGAACTAGCACCTCCCTAATTCAAGAGGAAAAACTTAACATAATATTGAATCATACCTATACAAACATAAATCAACAACCCTGTATTTAAAGGGTCGTCTACCAGCAGTTTAATATTAAATATATCCTAATTCTAGATTTATTTAACTCACCTCCAATTTTATTCCTAATTACATTTAGCTCTATGTCTAATAATATATACTCAACATTAATAAGCAGTACTGCACAATATCCTATACGTATGTGTCTAACATGAGATATCATTGTACTGCCTAGTAATAAAAGGGTCAATTAGTGAGTATATACTGATGTTCTACCAAAAAACCTTTAAGAAAACAGACATGACAATACAAATGTCAAATTCCAGCCTGTACGAAAAAACCTAACTTATGGGGGAGGTAGTGCATTGTACTGCGATTGCGCACATTTTGGGAATATCATATTATTTTACTCAAACATACAACATTCTTTAAAATCTATATCCCACCTGAAAAATGACATGTTTACTTTAACGTTGTAAAACTTAAATTCCCCATACTTTTTAACTTCAGAAACATTATTAAAAATCAGTCCGTCTCTCTCTCTCTCTCCTCCCTTATTTTACTGTTTTCTTTTTCAACCACAGTAAAATAATTTTTCTCATGAGACACTGCATGTACGGACATCTTCAGGGGATAAGAATGTACATAAATAAAAGAATAAATCATATTACTTTACGAAACTCAGAATTTTTCCTATACCATTTGAATTGTACAGTATACACTAGTGTCACGGCATAATTTCATTCTGGAAAAAAAACACCATACAGGAATGATTCGTCTTTCGGATGTGTACTGTCACTTTAACGGGAACAAAGAAACTTATCATATTCTCACATTCTTTCTGCGGAAGGAGGGGTTTGGTTGACACAGCGGAGATTCACTTTTCCTTTTAACACAGAAATTTCACAGTTAATTTCAAACACTTTATTTTAGCCATTATTTCTTATTTTTACACAAATCATTGGATCAAATTGCCCTTCAGCCCTTGCTTTTAAAACATACGGGCAGCACCATCTAATAAAATTACTTTCCTCTCATGATTGCTACAGCACTCAAAGTGTAAGTGTTCCCTGTTCCGAAAACTTAGATGGTCGTCTAGAAAACTCAAACTGACCTTATAAACAACCACAAGAAGAGAAAATAGAAATAGCAAATAACAAGAGCACAGCAAGCTGTTAGCTCCAGGGAAACTTCCATAACCTGAACGCTACTTTTGTATGACTATCGCTGTACAGATAACAACCAGCAGATTAAAGAGAACAAATAAAATCTTAATTAATATTGTAACCCCCACAACCTCCAGGAAACTTAACACTGGACTGAATTTGGGGGAGTAGTAAAGTGTCTACATCTTTCGTGAAGCCTCCCACTTCCTGTTTTTGACAGGTGCCCCGCCCCTTTTTTAAAGAGTCTATACCTCTCGTCAACTCGCCCCCTTCCAGTTTTTGACAGGCGGCCCAACCCCTTGGTATAGAGTCTATACCTTTCTTCAAACCGCCCCCTTTTTGGTTTTGACAGCCGGCCCGTCCCCCAGCTGGCCCCTGATCCGTCCCCTTGGTATTGAATCTATACCTTTCATCAAACCACCCACCTGTCAGTTTTGACAGATCCTCCACCCCTTGGTTACAAATCCCTTCCCATCAATCCTCCCCCCTCCTTTGATTGTGACAGTTGTACCACCCTCTTTTACACCCATCAGATCAGCCCTTAGGTCTGTTCCACCTATCTCTTATTGCAATCCGCCCTCCTTTACACCCATCAGTTCAGCCCTTAGTCCTGTTCCATCCACCTCTTATTCAGTAGTTATGTGTATGATATTATGATTGTTCAATTCATTAGAGCTTAATTTCAGATTGTTAGATTAATTACACACCATTAATTAGTGTGTTTTAGCACTCACTATACAACTTGATGCAGCCATATAATCCTGTTAAATGAGCAGACTCTGAAATGTGTTACGTCTGTGTGAAGATCCCCTCACACAACCCACCACCCCTTCCCTCCCACAGCATCTTACCTCCCAGCCACAGCTACGAGACCCCTCTCTGTACAAGTGTGTATGGGGATACAAATAGACATGTCTCTACATGTCTGTAAGCTGAGATATCTCTGTACAAGACTATGGGTATACAACGATTTCATTGTGTTCAGTGTCATATGTCTAGCAAATGTGAGAAAAAGGTGACATAGGCAAAAGGTCGTGTCTAAAAGTCACAGTGTGGATAATTTGCGTATTTATAAAATCTAAGATGTCAGGGGATAACTGTGAGTTATATAGTAGAAAAGTTGTGAGAAAACACGAAAAATTGCAAACACAAACTGGTAGTTAATGGGTTAAAAAGTTTTATTTATCAGAATTATAATAAAAAAACAATAATAATATACACATATCCAAAATTATAATATGCAAAACAATAATAATAAATACATATCCAATATTTACATGGTTAACCAAGAAGATTGTAACATCGGGGTCTACTTCTTTTAGGTAGCAGACTTCCCCGTGTTATGCCCAACGGAGTGGCGGGCATGGAAACGAGAGGGCGATTAGGGGATACACATACAGGCATGTCATACAGTTTCGATTTTAATCCATCCAGAATCTCTCTAGTAGTTGAATTGCCCAAAACAGTAGACGGCATATTTATGTCTGCCATGGCCTGCATAAATGCGGTCCAACCAGCAGGGTATTTGTTTCCCGGCAGTCTGTGGTTTTGCGTCGCATTACGCACAAGGTCCATCATGTTAGAACCAGGAATAACATTACCATTGTATATAAATTCACCTTTTTCATTCCACCCTGCAACTCTGTCATTCTGCTGCATCCTATTTAACAAAAGTTCAGCATTTTTCTTAAAACGGGGATTGACATGTGTCACAATCTCAAGAATGATATTGTTTTTATCATCGGGTGTATTTGTCAGTTGTTGATGATCAGGATCAGGCTGGTTAACAAGGTTTAAAGTCACTAGCTCTTTAGCCTCCTGTTTAGCAAGAATCAAGTATCTTTGCATTATATCGGTGTATCTTTTAATTTTTACATCATCCGGCAAGTCAGATCTGTGTAAAATACCGCTAATTTCATTATCCAAGCGTTGTATCACGCTCTGTCTTATTCCAGGCTGCGGTGTAAAGACCTGGCTTATCCTGTTTAGTTCGTGTTTGGGCACCAAGTACATTTTCTCCGCATATTCCATTATTTGTTAAAAAGCAAACTGGTTATTAACGGAATTGCAAATCCCAATAGCGGACCTATGAATCCTTCCGTCTGGTTCACTAAGCGCTTCTTTTTCTTTATGTGGATTGTTTTATCACACATCCGCCCTATAGCTTTACGCCATTTCTTTAGTATCTTTTTCTGACGTTCCCTTAGCAGAATATGTCCTTTTAGGATATTTAAAGCGATCTCGCCTATGGCCGCTATTAAATCATCGGTCGCATGGCGCAAAATCGATTTTCTGACAGCGGGTGTCACTTTTACAAGGGTTTTTAAGAGAGCCCAATTACGGCGCAATCTCTCCAACATCACGTCGCGACTATGTAATCACGCTAGAATGCGATTAATCTTCTAAACCTCACTTTTTAAAGCTATTTCTCTTCAGAATATACACAGCCGGCAGAGCTGGTGGTAAGAACCCCGACCTTAAACGAAGCTCCTCGGGTGTATTAGCCTTTAAATCTACTAGCAGGTGACCATAAGGCTCATGCGTTGTGTCCTCAAATGCTTCCAAGAAGAAATGTGTTTTCCCATGATATATTTGTCTCGCTAATGTTAGTATTTGCAGTTTATCACATGGATTCTTAAAGAGAACCATGTACTTGGTGTTTAAATTTATCGTTCTACTCTTTTTACCCTGACAAAATATGTTCTGCGCCAGGTATAATATACTTAGATTTCTATGATGCACGTACTTGGTGAATACCTTTTCAAGCTCGCT
>WMED01000634.1:12345-27826 GCA_019650415.1 Pipa parva
ATAAACCTGATGTGCGGAAAACATAGAGAGTGATTGTCATACAGTTTTTGCCATCAAGCATAAAACCAAACAATATTTTCTGGTCTATGTGATAAATGCGCGTCAGTATTTTCTAGCAGTTTTCTTACAAAATAACTCTTTCCAGAGTTGGACAGCCCTGCTAAAATGCATGAAAAAGGATGTTGTAAGCGGGTGTCCATGGTATTAAAACCCGATCTAAGTGGTTGTAAAACCGTGTGATAGATGCCTCTCAAAAACAGGATCCAGGAGCTTCTTAAAAAGAGCAACTAATTCACCTGAAAAAAGAATGGCGTAACTGTCATAATGTCATTAGATGCCATAAGGTAGCGTGGTAAAATCGTCTTGTAACTGTCTCTTTGTATATACACACCTCTGTGTTTTGCGCAACGGTCTTGTTTCAATCTGCCACTCCTTCCTATTTCTAACAAAACCAGGCTGCTCCACAGATATAAATTTCTGTGTTTCAAGATCACGGTTGTGGATATAATCCAAAAGTAAATCCTTCAGGCTGTCAAAATTAATATCCTGAGCATTAACAACATTTAGCGTGATCCCCTTAATTTTTAAAACAGTCTTTCCAGTATTCAGTTTGTAGCCGTAGGATTTTGGTCCTGTAGATACAAATTCTGTCATGTATGCATCATCAGGAATTTTGCTGGTTAATTCACCCAGATAGTCACCTAAAGGGGGAAGCCAGTCACCTTCACGATGAACAAAAATGACAGAATCCGTGTCATGGTAAAGACACCTTTCTTGCAGCCTGTCCAGAAGGGAGTAGAGTTCTAGTCTGGCATAGGCAGTTGTAAAACACGCTATAAAAATGTTTGTGTTTTTGTATCGGGTTTTAATACCATGGACACCCGCTTACAACATCCTTTTTCATGCATTTTAGCAGGGCCGTAGAAATTTATACAGATCTGTATTGAGAAATTAGCTTAAAACAACGACACACACCAGTCTGTCATTCTAAAAGCATTTCCTGGTTTTAATAATTAATTTACAACATTTTATAACAAAGTTCGCTAATCTTAAAAATAGCTGATCATACAAAAACAAGACTAGATGCTGATTGGCTAAGCAGAACTAGATGCTGATTGGCTAAGCAGATTAAACATACATGTGACACTGCGATACGTTGTGCTATAGCAACGACTTCCAGACAGATGATAAGACCACCATCTCCTACAGAAGGGCTTTGTCTATGAAATTGCAGAACTAGCTGTTTATGACCTATGCAGATGCAAAACACTTACTTTAAAAACACTTAAATGTCAAGGTTATATTGTTTGAGTATTATTTGCTGAACTCAGACTAAATCTTAAAGATATAGTTCATTCTGAATCTAAAAGTCCATGCTTAAAAGAGAATATATGAGTCCATATAGATATTTAGGCCAAATGCCAGTCCATAAGTATGCCCTTTGAGTAAAATATATGAAATCCAAAAACATATCCATCACAATTTAAAATCCTACTTTTTAGCCAAAGCCACTATTTGTGCAAGAGGAATAGATGCTGATGATGGAGGACTTCATTTAGCTTCACCTCCAGGATTAGTCAAGGAACAATGGCTGGGACTCACTAATAGAACAGTGACAAATAATTGGTGGCCATGCCACTCACATTTTCGCACAGAAGAACTGCTCTTTAGCCAGGTTACAAAGGGCTGTAAAAATCTGGTGATTTGTGATTCTTTTCACTATGAAACTCAGGACTGTAACAATTCTTTTAACCAGTGCACAAATTAATATAATACATTCAAGGTTTTAGTGGCTGACTAGTAACATTGTATTTGTAGGTGTCATTATAAAATAGTACAAAAATGGCTCAGAAACATAAAGCACAAGAAGTGACAAGTGCAGGCAAAGTGGCAGTTTCTCAGGGCATTTTTCTGAGTATGTGTCTGGGCATTTGGAAATATATCTATATATGTCTGAACCCGGGCTGGGCCAATGTTTTTTTTTGCGCCCTATCAGTAATGAAATCGCGCCCCCCCGATCCTTGATGACTGACAGATTTGCATAATCCCACTCTCAGACTCTCAGGGTAACTTTGCTATGGGAATCCACTTTTTGAGAATTCGACAGTTGAATTCGCACCTTAGTGAATAACCCCCTCAGCCTGCTGCACCACTTAGTAGGTTAGTAGCGCTTCTATGCAGTGGCGCCCAATGATCTGATTCTTATCCTCTGTGCGCTACTCTGTCTGTAAACTCAAGGGATTAGAATTAGATCATCGTCAGCTCTGCATAGAAGTACTAGCATTTACTCAGTTACATTTAATGAAGTAGACTTTTGGAAGAATTGTACTTGTGAGAGTAGTTTAATGTGAAAAGACTTTTACTTTTACTTGAGTAAATCTGTGGTGAGAAAAACACTACTTTTACTCCGTTACTCCAGGGGTTATTCATCAAAGTCCAAATTCGCCTTGTATTGTGACTCCACGTCTGTTCATGTCAATACGATTAGGAAGTCACAAATTCACTTCTCGTTATTCATGAAGCAGCGGACAGTGACAGACGCTGTCGCATGCATAGTGTGGTGTAGTCAGTCGCACAATAGTAGTATGAGAAGTCATGAGGAGTGAGGAGAATTCCTCCAGTGAAGGGCAGTGACGTCAGTCTCATCATATCCCACTAACTGTATATAAGTGGAAAATACTTATTTTTATATGTCACCTTGTGCCTAGTTCATGTTTAATAGTAGACTAATTTAGTCACAGTCTCCAAAAGACCAGTTTATTGCTGAATTATTTTGGCTACAATCGCCTTTGTGTTTTGTTTTGTTATTTTTTGTAAACAATATAAAAGAGATGTGGCTCATTACTGTTTTATTTTGTCTAATATTGCCTTTATGGTTTTTATTTCTAACAAATTATTTTCAGTCTCATTAAAAGTCATTGTTTCCAGTAGTTCAATTTACCATGGTGTAATTTATTGACAAGAGGTGGTACTCTGCACTTACTCACTACCTGAGTAGGTTATAATCAAAGTACTTTTTTACTTTTACTCAAGTACATTTTTGGATGCAGTCTCTACTTTTACTTGAGTAAAATGTTTGAATACTCTACCTACCTCTGCCCCAGACCACTAGCAACCCAGACAATGTCATTTTCAAGCAAAGTTTAAAAAAAAAAAAACTAAATAATTTCTAAGTGTTTCTTTTCAATTACGTTTAGCTGCTTTCAGCTATATATGGAATACGGTAAAGAGCACTGTTTTTTCTATTTCAGTGATTGCAACAATTAGCTATTTCTCAGGTCCTCTATTTCTAATGATATTAAGCATAATAATGAAATACATGAAACATAGAAAATTGATTAGATTTAACATGTTACTTTCTAATATGGCAATTCTTTGTTACTTTTGAAATTGTTTCATTTTATTTTATATATAATTTTATTTTACAGATGTCCAACCTCTGATTTCCTGACAACAACAGTTCAAATAGCTTAAAGTCATAGGGGGATATTTTTTGATTTGTGATGAAAACCTATTATTCTCTATGGAATAGGTTCAGGTATTTTTCCACACTTAGCTTTTTTCACATCAAAAATACTGTTGATAATGATTTTACAATAGGAGGGAAACCACATATATGAGGGTTATTCATCAAAGTCCAAACAGTCACGTATATGTCTGTATTCACGTCTATTCGCGACTTCTCTAACTCCGCTTATTCAGCAATCTTTTCGATGTGATGAATTCGCTACCAATTCTGACACTTACTCCAGTAGCGGACTTACGGAGCCCTTTGTATCAATTTACGTGCACAGGTAATTAAGCTATTCAGCATGCGATGGAGTCTGTTGAAGGAGCAGATTCTGCAGGGTGTACTGCTCCGAATTCACCTGTTTGCCTTCGCCAGTTTAGAGTGGCGAATTCAGGAGTTTGGTGGCAGGGCTCCAGTGTTGCGTAAGGAGACTATTCATTCAAAATTATAAATGGTGACTGTGACTAAATTAGTCTACTATTAAACGTGAACTAGGCACATCCTTCTATAGTGCGACTGACTACACCACACTACACATGCGATGGTGTCCGACGCTGTCTGCTGCTTTATGAATAAGAGGAAGTGAATGCGCGACTTCCTAATCATATTGATGCGAACAGACATGGAGATACTATGCAAGGCAAATTCGAACTTTGATGAATAACCCCCTGAAAGTGCAGTGTACTGATTTTATCAATATTGATCTTTGCCAATATCTATGATTCCTTTATCAGACCTTTCTGTAAAAAAAACTGGGCAAATGAAATGATCATAACATTTTTTGAAATGTTTAATACAGTAAAACTTAATCTTATTGTGCATTTCTAGTTTTATAATAGGAAGATTGCGGTAGGAGTGCCTCTAAATCAAGGCAGCCTCACATAATAGGAATTGTCCTTTCATAAAATGGAATACTATTGCAACAGTTATCTGTCAGCTAAAGAGTTGTTTGAAATTTAGAGTAATTAAAAAGATGAGTACGGTAGTATTATATGAGTAGAAAGATTAGTACTGTAGTATTATATGATTAGAAAGATGAGTACTGTAGTATTATATGAGTAGAAAGATGAGTACGGTAGTATTATATGAGCAGAAAGATGAGTACTGTAGTATTATGTGATACATTATTTGGACTAGCAGTTCATTGTTTAAGACAAGATTTCGAGAAATATTCCATCTTCATCAGATCAGAGCATAACTCTTAAACTATTTTTGTTCTAAATTTAAAGTAAAATATTCATTTAATTTCATAGTGATATCTCATTTTCTTGCAATCCAGTTCTTGATTTTGACTTTGTCTACTGACCAACAAATAACTAAAATGTGCATTACCAAAGCACAATTTTTCATTCTCATTTCTAATACCATCATCTTTCATAAATAGAAAAGTGTTGAACAGGGGCGGTTCTGGCCCTGTTGACACCCTGGGCAAACCGCCCCTTGAAATCCCCCCAACACCGCACCTCCGCCTCACAACACTCCCCTGACCCATGACACCCCCGTGCCGCGCCCCCACTCAGCTCCTCCAGCGTTGGACCTCCTCTAAGTGCTTCTACACAATAAGGCAAGTTGAATGCGACGGCGCTCCTTAGATGCTTCAGGTCTTGCCGGCAGCTGCTAAGTACCTCATTGTGGAGAAGCGCTTAGAGGAGGTGCATTAATGGGACGCTGGAAGAGGTGATTTTAGCTATGGGCGATGTGGGTGACAGCGCCCCTCAAATAGATTGCGCCCTGGGCAGTCGCCCACATCGCCTAGCAGTAAAACTGGCCCTGGTGTTGAACTTACTGTATATTTGTTTTTTTGGAGCCCTTTCATTTTTATAATGTATACATCACATGTGAATACTTTACTATATATTTTTCCACTGAATTTAGTCATTTGACAAAGGGCTAAGACACCTGAAACTTGTTAAGCAATAATGAAAGGCAGGTAAGCCAACTTTAGTCCAGGAGGTTATTCTTAATGGGTAGATACTTCTAGATTGCTATTTTACACTCCAGCACTGTCCCTGTTCTCTAAAATGTGCCAATATCTTCTGCTCTTGACAGGCTCTGTGATCTTCTTCACTTCCTGTCCCAATGAGTTTGGCCGAATAGGGCAAGTGCAATAGCAGTTTTCTGATTTTAAAAAAATGATCTGAGGTGAGAATGAGTGGAAGCACTTTTACATCAGAATTCTGCTTCAGCACATGCTCACCTCAGTGAGTTTGAAAAGGAAGCAGGAAGTGAAGAGGATCACAATGCTTTGTAGAGCCAAAGATATCGGCTTGCAAGAGAAAGTAGGAGGCAGCACTGGAGAGTAAAATCTATATAGATAAGTATTTCCCCTCTCCTCCATTACGAATCACCCCTAGATAAAACAAGCTTTAGTTCACCTTTAATACGTTCAACAGAAGACTGACAGGTGCCGTTACAAACGCTGGTCTTTATCCTATAGGTTTCATGATGTGAATCAAGAGCTCTAAGTTTCCTTGAATAAAACACTCAGTAGGCAATTTATTTCAGAATGTAGCAATTACTAATCATATAGATTGGGTTGTCAATAGAACTGCAGTTGATTCACCTTTCATTACCTGCTTAAAGCCGACATTATTGTTGGTTTTACCCTTGAAAATCTGATCATTAGTTACTTACCTTTAGAATCAAAATTCTAATTACAAGGTTTTCATATCTATTATTTTGTATACATTATTATGTTGCAGGCTCCCAAGGTCCAATTTGTTATATCTTTATTTTTATAGAACTCTCATAGCATATTTTTAGCTGGGTAGTTGCTTTTGCAGCATTGCAGGACCCCTTGTGGGCTTTTAAGAGAAATGCAAGCTGGTGCTCTGGTTAAAACTCTGTCTGCTTTCACTTACATTTACTTTAGAATCCTAATTTTAATACAGTATAATACAAAGGAGATGCCTGCTAATTTTAAATTGAAGTATATAATGGGGCCTACAAACCCCTTTGCTTATTCATGTCTAAAGTGTCTCTATCAATTAATTTGGCAAACAAATCATATGTCTATATATCTACAAGTTTGTATATTGAAGAGCAGCATGGAGTTGAATAGGAATGTGTGAGTATCTAATAGTGTAGATAGGAATCAGTTAATACCTAATTCAAGGTTCAGATTGGATGGGGGAATGAATTTTCATGGATTGGAGTGGAAAATGAGGAAGAGGTTAAGTACTATATAGTATATAAGTACTATATAATAATCATTTTTGTTTTCAGTAACTTTATATTGGTAAACCACATTTCAATTAATTAAAAGGGTGTGCCTCGAAGAGTTTGCATTACATTTTCAATCTCTTGAAAGATATAAACAGAACAGTAAAAAGAGCAGTATGTCGCTAAAGAAAAAGTATACGTATACCTATTACCTGTATGAATTAAGGATATGGTGTACAGATTATTCACTTCTTTACATCTACCACCAAAAGCTAGATATGAAATATCTCCAGAAGGATACCAGATATGTGTAGGGAGGGAGCTTGGCCAGGCTCGGCCTTCTGAACCAAGTAGATTAAAAATATATACTTTATTGGTATCATTTGGAAGGTGATCATTGTTTTGACTGAAAAACTATGATTTAAACTGCTGCCAAACATTAGGGCAGACGGTTGTATTTGGAGTTTAGGACTGCTCCCAATGCCTCACATGATGCTGATGTCATGTGACATTAATGCCATGATATTGTAGTGCTGACCCCCTTACATTTTAGATCTGGGACACCCAGAGTGAAGCAAGTATGCAAGGATGACTTAAAATCTGAGTGCTGATACCTAAGTGTAAAACCATGTAGTTGTTCAGTCAAAACAAACCCTTACCTTCCAAATACCCCCAAGAAAGTATATATTATCAAAAGTACAAATCTGCAGCTATTTTGCTATTGGCATAAGTTTCTCGGCACAAAACCTTGGGGATATGAGTGGTGTGCTGCTGTCCTGAAAAAAAAATTATAAAAAAGAGAACTGAAAAATATTACTTTAAAACAGGGGCTGGCAATTATTTTTACCATCAGGCCGCATAAATGGCCCGGATGGCTTCAGAAGGCATGGGGGCATGTCTAACATGCTGATGCCTATGGTAGTTGGCCACGCCTCCCAATTTTACATCTTGCCACTGGCATGTCTAAGCAGTCTGGAGGGCCGGATGCGACCTGCAGGCCGTAGTTGGCCCAGGTCTGCTTTAAAATTAAAGTAAGGCAAGTTTGCAAGCAAGTTTCTGATAAAATAATCCATTTTCTTTTACATGCCTTCCACAAACCCGGAAGAATCACTTATTCTTTTAAAATAATGTTTTCTGTTATTGCCCATGTCTCTTAGATAAAGTAAAACAATCCCATATGCCGATAAGGTACCTGATATTATAGCACAATATTATTTAAATTAAGGACATTATCTGGGGCACTGAACCATACCTACTAGTATTCCCTCTACCCTACTAGTAAAGCTTAAGGCTACATACTACCCTAACTGAGTGCTCTTACGCTTACACTTGTTTCCACTCTTTTGTACCCTTAAGCAGCATTTAAGACATATTACCATAGAGACAGTTTCACAGTGGGATACTTCCTACCAATAACTATTGTAAACTATCCAGAGAGGGACTTCACATAACAGGTGGTCTGACACTCTTGCTACATTTGTGAACTTCCATCACATTCCATTGACTGTCACATTCCATTTGATATGAGCAGCGCTCATGCACTGTCATCATCTGGCAGCCAACAAGCACTGGGGCTGAGTATAGCCTAGCGCTTCCAGGTTGGGCAGCTAATCTGGAGCCACTGATGTCATGCATGATGTCAGCTGCGCCAAATTCAAAAAGGATAGTTCACTGTTATACAGTAATCTAGCATTGATGTCAAATGGGCCATGACCTGGGAGTCCTGTGCCACAAAGGGCATGCTCCCTTGCAGGGGTTTAAAGGTGAAGACCAGGGGCTCCTTAGACCCCATACTTCAGCGTTATCCTGTGCCAACCCCACTCTGGTAAGAAGAATCCAATACCTTTCTGCACCTTCTCTTTCCTGCACTTGTTCCTGTTTTCATTAGGCCTCAGTGCCTTTAGAGATGTAATAGGCTCTGGTTGCTCCAGTTCCTTTAGCGGTATCCAGTCCCATAGTACCCCGTGTGTGTATTTCCATGCAGTTCACTATATCTCCATGATGGATCCTGCAAAGTCACAGATTCAGCCCAAGAGATTCTTGACACCATTGCTTTCTGATGTTCCTGCACAACTTTTATTTTCTCACTGTCCCCAAAACTAGACACCCAAAATAATAGTATTTACAGCCACAGATAACAGCATTCTTTGACCAAAGCCACAATTCTTCTATAACACACTACACAAACAAGTCTAGGAAAGCAAGAAAAGCTCAGAGAAGCATTCTTTATAATAATTATCATTTTACATATCATATGTTCACAATGTACAAAGCTCAGTAAGTAAAGGATATAGAGAATATTCATCTTTCATGTATGTCCATCCTTTAGTAAGAGATATTAAAAACACTGTGAATATTTTCGTCAAGATTAATAAAATTCATTTTAGTATAGTATGTCCAAATATATTTTGCCTTCAGTTACCAGTGGGTTGCCACTCAACAATAAAATGCAAAGCTGAGTTCTAAAAGCTAATGTGATATTTTGAAATGTGCCTTTATTTTATTGTATTTCATATTTCCACTTTCTTTTCTTCTATTGTTACTTGTTGAGTGCTCTACTGTTGTCACAGTTAGCAATCACATGGACTGAAATTCAAAGCTAGAAAAAAATTGTAGATTTAATTATAGCCTTAATATTGTTTTGCTGCAACCAATATTTAGTCGGGAGCTTTCACAGCAGGTACAGTAAGTGCATTCTTGCATATAGATTTCCATGTTCAATGTGATGTCAAGCTAGACATCATCTCGAGAACAGGTCTACTGTTAAAATTAATGTATATTGCTAGGACTAGTATATGGTCATTAGCACCACAGATACAGCAAGTGCTCACCCAAGAATTTCCATGTTCAGTGTTGTGTTACCCTAAAGCTATGTTGTAGCTCTTATTGTTCTTTAAGGAAGACCCTCTTTCTGGTGTGAGATTGGTGCTGGCTATTTCTAGAGTTACAGGTAGGTGTCTAAGGCCTTCCTGAGATTCACCCTTGTATCCCACAAGGAAGTGTATTCTTTTATACGTAAATCCTAAAATCTGTGGATACAAAGTTGTGGAAGCGCTGGTAAGTGTAAAAAAGCAGAGAATAGGGGTACTCCCCTAGTGTAATATCATAGGGTATGAAAGAGATGTGTAACTATTCGTGAAAGATAAATTAAAATATAAATGAACAAGTGTTGCTTAAACACTTATTAACAGTGAATGATTAATACACAAATGAACTGTGTTGTGCAATGATCCTGGAAATTCCCAGAGTATGACTGTGCTTTAATTCTTATTATTGATCCGTGCTGGTAGTGCTGGGGAAGTATGTGAACCCCCTTTGTGCTTGCACTCACCAGATAGTGCTTGTTAAATAGAACTTAATATGAGAAGCAGCCCAAATGCAGGATGGATCCTCTCAGTTTTTCTCCAATGGCATGTTTTTTTTCCATATAAGAAGAAAATAAATGGATATGGTGCAGTACAGCTTTAAAATCACAATTTTAATGTAACATAGGTACTCACATCCAGTAAAAGGTAACAAGCGCTTGTCACGAATAAAAAGTCCCTCCAAAGGTTAATGCACTCTTCTCTACGCCTCTCGCGTTTCTTTTATATGACTGAATCCTCAGGTTCTTGCCATTGCAGTCTGAACAGTAATGGCAAGCGATATTGCTAAAGGGAACTGAAGTCTGGACAATAAGTCACAGCAGTGAACAGGAAAAAGAACTGGAACAATGGTAAACTATTGCAGCAGAAAACAGAAATGGCTGAAGACTAAAGAATAGAACACAGCACAACACTAGAGGAAGGAGAGTAGATTCTAGTGACCCTAGCTCTACCTAAACAGATTAATACCCAGCCAATTCAAATTTGTTAATTCATGTCAGGAATATTTCTTACCATCGTCCCCCGGTGGTTCGGTGCCTGCATTGTGGTTGCGTCATTCCATTGCAGTTGTGTCATTCTGTCACTGCCGCATTCCCGCCATCTCAGCTTTTTAAGCCAGTTGGTTCTTAGCATTGGCTCCTGATTATATTACTCTGTTCATAGTTCCTGGGTGTGAATTTCTTCTGTTTACCTGTATTTATCCTCAGCTTGTTTATTGGATTCTGCTTGTCTTCTGATTTCCCTGACCTTTGCATTGGATTATGGACCTTACTTGATAGCTCGACCCCTAGCTTTGGACTTTGACCTTGTTTACTTCTTACTCGGTTTACATCTGTGGACTGCTATCCTAGGGGACACGACCTGGAAGTTTCCTGCAGCAAAACCCATACCTCCTTGCGGGGGTCAAAAGTGGCCTTCTTCGAACCCGTTCCCTAGGATTAGCTTGCGCCAAATCTGCCGTGGAATTTGGCTGTAACCTCCTTCTCACATCTTCAGCCTGGATCCTGATAATTCAGTACCCACACATTTGGCTAAATACTAAAGCTGCTAAACTACTAAACACAAAGGTTTATAGTAAAATTTTACTTCACCATTTATCTCTAGGCACTGATACAAAATGATATCTTGCAGGGTGGAATTATTTCCCAGCACCTTTTTCCATGTACAGTAAAGTGGTACAGATGACCTCGCAGATACTCTGAGGGGCTTAATCATGAAAGGACAAGCAGTCATGTAAAGGTCCAAATTTACATTTATTCACCACTTTTCCAATATATACATATTCAATGTTAGCGATGTGACCAATTTGGAGATGTACAACAGTTGCAGTCTTACAGACATCTTTTCATAACTTTGTGTCAGCGTGCTCAGGTAATTTGCCTATTTATTGTGCAATGGAGTCTATTGCAGTAGCGAACTCAACAACATGCATTTGTCAGTTTTACTTCTTCAGACTAAAGTGGTTTATTAGGGGGGTGATGACAGGGCTGCTACTGTCCAGCTGACTACGCCACACTATGCAAGGGACAGCTATGGATGCTGTTTGCTTATTTGCTATGGGAATCTTCTGTCCAGTAAATTAAGAGTAGAGAATTTGTGATTATCAGAGCATTGCAATCCAAAGTGATGAGAATTCACTTAGTCAAATTCTTACTTTTTTATGAATATGCCCCAAAAGCTTAATGTCTCAGAATACAAAGCATAAAAGCTCCACTCCTACAACAACTTTATCTGTAGGTTAATGTGGAAAATGAATGGACAGTGTTAAGTGAGCAATACGTAAAGGAAATTGGCAGCGGAAATTCAAACCTTTCTTTATTACATTTCTAAACTGAGTCATTCATCACCCTGATTTAAAAACAAGTAATGATGTTAATGACAAGATAAGAAATTAGTATCCAACACTGGCAAATTCAGGATCTGCAGCATTTAATGTGATATATCAATTTGTGATTTGTAAATAGTTGTTAATGGGAAAATAAACTTGTAGTTTACTGTCAATAGCTGTTATCTTTTATTCTCTGTACAAACCTAGGATATTGTTGTTGGTTAAAGGAGAACACATATAGGAGTTTATTTCATGTGCTTGATGACCATTTAGAGTACACAATAAATGCAACTAAATACATATGGAAATTGATATTATGTAAACACATAGTGCTGTGCACATGGGCATTCGACATTTTACTTAATATGCACATTTACATGATTATCGTGCACAAATGATTGTTGACACGTTTTGAATAAAAGGGATTGTCTATTATGGTTATAGGATGTTTGAAAATGTTTGAAAAATGCATTACAAATGCATAGTGAGTTTTTGAGCCTTATTGACTAAAGTAAGAATAGTCGGGTAAAGTTATGAATTTGCATCTATTTGCTACATCTCACATGTTCACTTATTGAATAAAATCTGCGATGTGGCAAATACGCAACCAATTTGGGCGACTATGATAGCCGCAATATTATGGAGCTCTTCACACTACTCTGCATGCGCGAGCACAGGTACTTCTACTATTGACTAAGCTGCGGAGTGTGGTGAAGGAGTGAATGTGACTAGGTGAACCGCTCAGAATTCACCTGTTTAACTGCACTACTTCAGACTGGTGAGTTGGGAGGGTTGATGGCATGGCATTGCATTCTAATTCTACCCGACTGACTACGCCACAGAAAACATCTGACACAAATCGACGTTGTCCGCTTATTCGACCAGTTTATTTGCAGCTTAGTCAATAATAAGAAGTGAATTTGTGATTTTCTTGGACATGTGACTCGAATTGTACCGAGGTTAATTAGACAGGTGAATTCATCATTTCACCAATAAGGCCCATTAGGTCCACTTTACATATTAAGGAGCAGAATACTGTTTCTGAATAATTTGTTTTCAATTTCAAGTAAAAAATGTGTGTGAGTTATGTACAGTTTGGTTGTTGCATGTTTGCAAGTCTTTGGGTCACCTTGCGTAAGGCGGCTATTTCTTCAAAAGTACAATGGCAACTGCGATTAAATGACATGACCTAGGGACAAGATGACATAGAAATAGAATATTCACAGAATAAAGTTAGTGGGACAGTGTGAGACTGACATCACTTGCCAAATTTGCCCCACTCTGCATGACTTCATATCCTACTTCTATCTGCCTGACTATGCCACTCTACACATCTACCTGTTTGGCAAGTGTATTCACTGCTTATTCAATACTAAGAAATAAATTTACGACTTCTTTGGTGACGTGACTCCAATTGTAGCAAGTTGAATTAGATATGTGAATTCGGACTTTAATCAATCAGGCATATAGCAAATGTTTATGTATTTCTACATTACTTACATATATGTGCTTTTGTCATTTGTAAATGCACATGCTTAAAAGGACCCATGATAAAAAAAAAACTGCAATTGTTTCCCTTAAATTACCCAGAAATATATACTGTGATAAGTGTGACAGGATCAACAGCGCCCCAAACAAACTAATATGTAATAATATTTACAATTCCACTGCACATTTGTTGTATTAGTCAATTTTTCCATAACTTTAAAAGTTATAAATGCTGCTCCCATATGAAGATACACCACCTCTGGTTGCTCCTTCAAATTAGATCATAACAAAAAAAACTGTAGAAGGAAGTGGAAGAAATGACATGACAATCTAGTGCTTTATCACTATATTCTCTATAGTTAGTCTTTGGAATTTCCAAAAGTTATTTCCAGTATAAACGATAACTGAATATGACATCATCATAGGAGCCAGAAGTGAGCTAAGCAATAGCGGTACATGGTAGCAAGTCGGATTCATTTAAATTCTAATAGATTTAAATGTACAGAATATACTCTTGGTCAAGCCTGGCGCAGTCTTAGGCAAAACACATTCTACAAGCCACTGAAATGAACAATTATTTTTTCATGCTTTGGATGTGAAATTGTAAGTATATACACTATTGTATTATATATACTGGGCACAAGGATGTCCCCTACCTGAATCGAACCTGGCCTACTAGTTCCTAAAGTTCCATAAGAAACAACAAACTAGGCAGGGGGTATATTTAAAACAAACTTAAAATAATAGGGAATCAGGAACTTAACTTCAAAGATATCATTTTTATGAAGGAATATCTGCAATGCCAAACCAGATATCATTTTTTTTACTTTTTTTGGTGTTATGGGTACTTTAAAAAATGTACCGTATATGGAATAACTGATGGATTGTTTTTTTTCTAATTTTATTTGCTATGTCTCTTTGCTATGAATTCCTTCCTGACTTTTTTCTCAATATATTTTTTTATTTATTTACTCAAAAAGCTCAAACACCAACAGACTCTATGGTCTTTCCTGCCTACTTAATCATGCAAGTTGTGGCTTCCAACTGCAGTTTTGTTCATGTAAGCTAAAGGGACCATCACATTGTGTGCTGTTTCCAGAAAGTGTTGCTGCACTGTTAATTGAAGAGTATGTGTCCGTAAAAATATTTTCATGCTGGGAAGGTCCTGCCTAGTTGAATTTTATCCATACAAAATGAGTTCCACTCGGCCAAATTTAACTAGGCAAAGAAATGCTTGACGCGTGAAAACAGTAGATAAACAAATACAAGAATTGACTTTCGTGCAGAAGTCTCCTTGTTTATTTTTAAACATCATTTGATGAAATTTAAAATGAAGCAAAAAAAAAAACTCAATCTCAATATTGAACTGGTAGGCGCACGGGGATGTCATATGTTGCTTGTTATTTTACTTGTATTGTATAATGTACTTTTCCCATGTCTGTATTATATTTGTATTGCTGAATTGTACAGCGCTGTGTAAAATTGTGGCACTTTATAAATAAAATTATACATACAATACATACATATGTTTTCAGTTGCAATGTGTAGATGATATATGCAATGTTCCCTCTAAACTGAGCGAATGAGCGATCGCTCACTAATTTTCGAGACGTCGCTCACATTTTTCGGCTGTCGCTCACTAAAAAATCAATATAGTTTTGTTCGAAAGAGGAAAAAAAAACGGCAGCAGCATCCCAAAGCAGGAAGTGATCCCATGTGCTGTGCTGGTCGCTAAGGTAGGTAGAGAGAGGGGGGGGGGGGGGGGGGTGTCTGTCTGTGTGTCTGTGTGTCTGTCTGTGTGTGTCTGTCTGTGTGTGTCTGTCTGTCTGTCTGTGTGTGTCTGTCTGTCTGTGTGTGTGTGTGTGTCTGTGCCTCTGTGTGTGTGTGTCTGTGCCTCTGTGTGTATGTGTCTGTCTGTGTGTCTGTCTGTGTGTGTGTCTGTCTGTGTGTGTGTGTGTCTGTCTGTGTGTCTCTGTCTGTCTGTGTGTGTGTCTGTCTGTCTGTGTGTGTCTGTCTGTCTGTGTGTGTGTGTCTGTGCCTCTGTGTGTGTCTGTGCCTCTGTGTGTATGTGTCTGTCTGTGTGTCTGTCTGTGTGTGTGTGTGTCTGTCTGTGTGTGTGTCTCTGTC
>WMED01000635.1:0-16450 GCA_019650415.1 Pipa parva
CGACGAGGAGGTAGGTAAGGAGAGGGGACGATAAGATAGCGCCCCTCTCCTCCTACCTGTGCGTACCGGCACAAAAAAAGCCCTGCTTATGCGCAACAATCCAGACTTTAGTGAATAACCCCATTATATTTCTTTCCATGCAGTTGTAACAATGTTGGTCCCTATAGCCACTTATTTGTCTAGGGCCCCATTGTGTCTTAATCCATTGCTGGTCCTGTTGATAGAGATTAAATTACTCACCAATCTGCAAATCTTTAACACTAAGATAAAGTCACATACCAAATGCCAGCCATCCTGTACTTAGCTAAAAAAAAAGCCATTTAATAAGCTAACCAGCTCACCTTCTGGCTGCCAGAGATCTCAGTTACACATGACACAGGGAAATTCAGCAGTACAGGGAGACCAACTTCAGATTCTGTGCTGCTGTGTAAGCAACACTGACTTGCAATTTTACATATGTGCAGTCAGGGACTGTGCGGTAGACATGGCTGGTACAGCAGGCAAGGGCGGTTCTTAAACCCAACACTCTGTTGTTCATTATTCTGCTAAGAGCATTGAGAATGGCATTGGGTGAACATTTTCCAGAGATATTGTTGCTTTGTGAGTAGCAAATATATTGATATACTCCTTAAATAATCTGATGCTGGTAGCTTTTATATTATAGTGGTAAGTAGACCTAACATATATTGGAGACAGGCAATGCAGTGACTTACAATCAGTCAGATATCCATCGCTACAGCATCTCTCCTTTAATGATAATGTAATTATCATTCAGCTATTACGTATAGCTGAAATCTGGAAAAACTTTATAAGAATTAAAAATACAAGCTTGCAAAGAGTCCAAAAAAAAAGTGGCAAAACTGGTGTTATCGCTTCATATTTTACTTCCGCTTGAACTGGCAGATTTTAAACCGAGGTTGCATGTTCCTAATTTTAAGTGGTTTTGACAATATTAATTTTTTTTGCTGAGTGTAGATTTTCCATTACTTACTGTAATTATGCATTTGATGTTTAGGTTTTGAAAAAATACATTTTTCCTCATCCAGTTTTGTTCCAGGCAGCAATGAAAATTCCATTAAGGATAATATTCTTATCTCCGGCAGGCATAGCTATCCACTCAGTCATTAATTCAAATGCACTAATTCTATTCCCCAGGGAAAAATAAATCATGCCCTAATGCAGCTCAGCCTTCTTCTTCTGTCTCATGAAGGAACTGTGTTTTCACTTATAGTCACTGAAAAAAAGTCTCTAATTTAAAATGATTGTACAGTTAGTCTCTGCCTGATAATCTCTTGTCTTTTTCTAAAACTTAAAAAGCAATTCTAGGGGAATTTCTCAGTCATTTCATTGTTTAAAAAAATACTGTCAAAATGTATTTTATATTCTGGGAAACCCACAATTTATTTACTAAACCTCATGCATTTTCAGATTTTCTATTGCTGAATTTTTACTTATCATCATCAATAAAAATAATTGGCTCTTGTATAAGTACTGTGGATTCAACACTTGATTTGCATTACCATTCAAATTTATTGTTATGATGAATATTATTATATTATATTATTCAGCACTGGGGCTCATTCATGAAAGTTCAAATGTTCATTCATTACTTCCCCCTAATCAGGTATTCAGCAAACTCTCCAATGCAGCCAATTCCAATCCAGTTTGAATGCTTATGATGTTTGTTGACTTATGAAGCTCTTTTGCATTACTTTTCTTGTGCAAAGTAATTTACCTACTCATCAAACACTGGAGATTATCGAAAGTAGCGAATTCAGCAAGATGTACTGCTCTGAATTTACCAGTTTTACTTGGTCAGATCAAAGTGGTAAATTAGGGGGTTGATAACATGGCTCATACTGTTCAACTATGCCACACGACACAATAAACTATCTCCAATGCTGTTCTCTTCTTCTGTATGGAAATCCACTGCTTAGTGAATAAGGAGTAGCACATTTGTGCGTATCAACCAGAAGTGATGCCAATACTCTTTGACAGTCAAATGCTTTAATGAATAAGCCCTCCATGGGTGTCTAAAAATACACAACTAAAATTTGATGCCACTTTCATTTATTGTTTTTGAGACACTCGTTAAAACAATGTCTTTAATGCCATATTTAATTATCTATGGAGTTTGGTGCTCTTTTAAGCTTTGGAAAGTAATGCTCCTGCCAAACAACCTGTTTTAGCACGAGCCTTTAACATTTGACTTGATAAGTAAGCAGTTCTATTATTCCGTAGATGCTAAAAGTAATTCTGAGTATCACCATTAGTCTAAACATCAGTGGCCGAGTTAAAACCGCATGTGCTCAAAGTGGTAGGTTTGTTATGCAGTGCTCTTTAACATTTTCAATGGCTAAATATACTGTATATCTCCATATTATGGAATTCTGTTATTATAAAAAAAAACTGTATTGAGTTATGAGCAGGTGGGGAGGCAGTAAAAAGTTCCTTTGGGGATCATATTTGGTCCAGAGATTATAGGTAAGCCAATCCATCGATAAAGAGGTTCAAAGATCTGCCTTTGCTTATACCTCCTATGTAAGAAAATGGAAATGGTAGAATTTCATTTTCTTATTCCATTTATGTATTATGGAGACTTTAGCATTGTGTGTCTGCTAAAGTGATGTTAATCCTAAAGATGTGTTGCGATAAGAATATGCTAATAGCTCCATTTAGTGGAGCTAGGTATTAATTACAATAAGAATGTAATATGTTGCCATAGCTGGGAGGAATGTTTCCCCAGACGTTATGTAAGTTAATGTCCAGAAAGTAGGAGGGTCTTTGGATCTAGGACCTCCACCTGACTGGGTGGATGGCACCTGCAGGCAGGTGAAGGTAGCTGAGTTCCTATGTTAAACCACTCCATAGTGATTGTTACCCCTTTGCAAGAAAGGGTGTTATCCCCAATTGGATTACAGACCAGCAGTCTCAAGGAAAAGGGCCTTAGGGAATTAACTTGTAAGTCTGGAGATACCAGTAAGCCCTGGGGTGAAACAGACCCAGGCTTTCTAGGATCTCAGTACAGCAAGGGAACCCTATGTAATGTACAGAGGCTGGAATGTCCATACTGAGCCTTAAAGAGTGAGAGCTGCTCCTGGATTCCTATTGTACACAAGGGAGGGTAACTATGCACTGAACCTATTGTATGTATTGATCAAGTATCTACCTCAAGATAAGTGATGTGTGACGTTTGTATTCTGTGTGCAAATGTAAATAAACTTTTTCTGTTATAAAGAAGAACCTATGGCAGCCTTTAGTTAAAGTGTTAAAGACAGGCACTACTCCTAATGTAAGCAGGGCATATGATCCTGAGATGTCTGAGTGAACTGTGGGTAATCCTGACAAGTGGAAGCAAGTGAATGCACAGTGAGTTTAAAATAGTGTTACACCTATAAGCCATGTATCCTTCTTCAGTGAAATATGAACATTTAACCATGTGTGCACACAGTTATGGGTGTTAGTATCAAGCTGTTTTAATGTAAAATTGCACACAATTGTGCATGTTCCTCTGTTTCTGCAGGTGAATATTTTAATTATGGGACAGCTTGCAGCATTATTTGTCAATAGATGACCTTCCCTGCTGGGGTCTAAACGTATCTTATATTATGACTGAAATGTAACACTGTATGGACCTCACAAGGAAAACTCTTCATAGAGGGAATAGTTACATAATTACTGATGCAGAAAGAGACTATTTAAATAGTGGATAATTGACTCCAGTCTGTATTAATATTACAACTATTAAAAGTCAATGAGGAGTGTGATGACCAAGCTTGAGGCCACAGGCTGGGTGCTTTTATATAGGCTAAGGAAATCTGAAGTTTCCTTATAAATTATAATAAGGGGTACATTATACTTCATAATCTGTAAAATTCAGTGTTAGAAAATAATATAAAATACATATTTTAATCAATTGTCTGACTGTGGAACCATCTGTTCTTCAAATTCCTTTCCATGGTCTTTGCTGCTGACGTGGCATCACTATACGTAATGTGTTGCAATATTAACTGAAATTCCCATTGCATACAGCCTACTGCACACAATCCACTGTTTTTTCTCTTCTATTAAATACTCATTGCCTATAGCAATATGATAAAAGATGCTCATTATTACAAATGAACAATGATTTCACAGGGAGACAATTCCCAATTCAGGGCAAAAAAAACAGCATTTTCATGTTTAAATTGATTTCAGTGGGAGTCAAATCCAATGGAAGACAAATCTCAGCTCCTAACAAAACAAAGGTAGTGGCTTTTGAGCTTACGTTAATTCCAATGGCAGACAAATCCCAGCTCATGACTTAAAAAGCAGCTTTTGTGTTTAAAATGTCACTTTTAAAGACGCAGACTGCCGAATCAATGTGTGTTTGCATTCAATTCGGTAAACTGTTCTTTACACCTCCCCACTGAAAAATACAGACAGAACTGAAACTGTTTTCATGCATGTTCATGGGTAGTTATTTATGGACTTTTTGTCTCTGAAATAACCGTCTGCATGACATTGCCCAAAGACAGAAGGTAATCAGCTGTAGGCATAAGATACGCATCTCAGGGCAGCTGTGTTACTTCAAGTCATAATTTGCAAAGTTATGGTTGTGAAATTATTCTGGGTAAAATGTCTGCAGTTCTCATGATGCGGGGAGTTTTTGCAGATCATCTGTATCAGATAGTAGAGCCAGCAAGCTTAAAATTTGCCTCCAGTAAAAATAAAGAAGGGGTGACCACTGACTAATAAAGCATAGATGCTTAATAAAGGTAATGCAGCCATGTGTGGGGTAGTACTCATCACCATATGTGGGGGAAACTGCTGCACTGTACGGAGCACTAAGAGGGTAAATATCATGAGATTTTTTTGTGTGATAATTACCGACAGAAAGTTTTGATCGAGTTTTTCTATCTTGATTTTTTGATAAAAAGGTAGCCATACTATTAATGTAAGGTATGGCTACCTTTCCATTGACAAACTAAAAACTTGATCAAAACATTTAGGTCAGTAAATATTGATCAAAAATATTGAGCGAATTTTACCTCATGAACAGCTCACTTGATAAAATCGGAAAACCAAAATCGTGCTTTTCCGAGTTTGTTAAATTTCACCCTAGGCTAGAATTAAATGTTTCTAGATTGTTAAAGGGGCCCCCTATAGTGCCGAAGTAACTGCACACATACATAAAAAACTCCTTTACACTAAGCCAATTGCTGGCACAAATAGTTAAAAAAAGGTTAGGGAATGATACTTGCCGTTTGTCTCCCTTAATTAATTGTCCTGAGAGCTATTTTCCTCCCTCTCCTTTGTTCTGCAAGTCAGGCAACATGAGAAGAAAAAGCTGCCTGACTGCTATTGGTTAAGCAGTGTGCTGACCTTTTGGCTTCATAAATTAAGTTGGAATGCAGGAGACTAGAGAGGGAAATCTAACTTGTGCACATGTGCTAAGTAGTAAGTAGGGCAAAAATGTCTGGGGAAGGGTACCTTTTCATGGGAAAACTGGCTAGTACATGTCACACACATGTGTTTATCAGTGCTGCCTACTCAATCATTTTGGATCAGATAGATAGATAGATAGATAGATAGATAGATAGATAGATAGATAGATAGATACAGATAGATAGATAGATAGACAGACAGACAGACAGACAGACAGATAGATAGATAGATAGATAGATAGATAGATAGATAGATAGATAGATAGATAGATAGATATTTGTCAATTCTACATATGTACATAAGGACATACAAGGATTGAAATTGCATTACTACATGAAACAACTACTGGTGAGAAACACTTCTAACTAAGGTATAGTTATGCATATGTAAAGATGTAATTTGATTATAGTTCTCCTTTAATATATGACTTATGTATGGTAGGTTTGCAATAATATTTATTGGTACTGGTTCACTGTTCCTGCTCTCATTGTGTAAACAGGTGCTATTTTATTGTTTGTTTAACCCTAAATTCCTTACATTTTTATGCTTCTTTGCTTCATCAAAATAGTAAAAAAAACACCCTAAAAATCATATCAACACCCAATAAAAAGCACATTTAAACTAAGCTTACAGAGATGTTATTTACGGGCTCTGGAATTTCCCCTTTAAGTCTTGGTGTTCTCTAAAAAATGCATTTAGGTAAATCTGCGAGTAACTGATCTAGTAATTAGAGTAGATAACATGTTAGGTAACAGCACAAAATGCCAAGCAACTGCTATAAAGGCTAATACAATTTTAGCATACATAAAAAGTAGATTGAATACAGGGGAAAAAAGCATTGTGTTTAAATATGCATAAAGCTTTTCTGAGACCACACATTAAAAACAGATTGGGGGGGAGCGTGTCAACAGGGGGCACAAGAGAGCTTAGTACATCACTTTATACTCATATTAATGACCTTAAAATGTTCATTTTCTGTATAAAGAAAAACAAGCATCCCTTAATTAAAAAGCAGGCAAGGTCCTTCATGCTCATTAAAGAGATCCTATCACCAGAACAATCATTTTTGTTTGTGCCAAAAAAGAATGTATACTGCTGTATATAAGCCCTGTGCAAAGGTAGGAAACTTTTCTTATGAGAAGGGTTTCTGAGGGCGAAATATCTGCCTGGAGCATTCAGTTAAAGTAATGCACATAATCCTTTAAAGGTTTTTGAAAATGTAGACCTAATGCTACCATAGAATAAATAAATAAAAATATAAGGTGTATAAAGTACAATTGGTATTTAATTAATAAAGATAACATTCAATGCAAACAGTAAGCAAAAGCCAAGTACTTTATGGCACCTGAAATGTAATTAACTACCCAGGAATTAAACTAGATCTGTAATTGAACTTAAATGTGAATAAATCTGCTACTACTGTAGAACGCTGCCAGCCAATCCCAGGCATCCACCTTGTGTATTATCCATTACACACTTTTTTCCAGCTCTCAGCATTTGCTTACCTATTAAGGAAGTGTTTAATCAGGAGTATATTGAGCCAAAGCCTCTGGGATATAAATCAATTCACTTCCCTAAATTTGGTTGAATGTGATATTGTATTGTTGCGTAACGGGATGGTTCAGCGGAATAAAAAAGGTTAGCGATAAAAAACTACCAACACTCCCATGCTTTCATGTGATACTCAGTAACTCAGCATGGCTCTATGCTGACTTCAGTGTCAGTGACAAAATAAAACACCAGGCCCTTTATAAAAAGTAAAGGATGGGCACACTTTAGTTATTACAATTTGTCTTTACAGGTAGCATAATACAATAATGTCTGCAGGTAGAGAAAGTTAAATGCACACATGATATTAAAGGCTAACAGAGCAGTTCTAACCTTTAAAAGAAAAGATAACAAGAAATAGCAAACGTGACAGACTTGGCTGCCTCAGTAATTAGTTTGCAGATTTGAGCTTGTGATGGATTAAAAGATACAGCACCAGAAGCAGAAGGCATTTTACGTATTGACAAGTCAGCAATGGATAGCGCATTTTCATCTGTGTTATCCTGCCAAGCAATTTGGTCTCCATCCTGAATAAAGTCCAGATCCCATCTGGAGTCAAGTCTGTGAAGTGTAATGATTGATGTCAGATAGCTTTTGTTGGGTGGCCTAATGCCCACTCTTTTAACAAGCAGTGGAGTTATATATAACATTCAGATCTGGTTATTTGCACACCATATTGAAGATTTTTTTTTTAAATTTAATAAAGTTGCGCAGTTTTTAATTGCAAAAAGAAAGCACTAGTTTAGTTTAATCTCTATTCAGACTAAAGCCATATTAACTAAGGGCTGCCACATAATGTTGACAGACCATTTTGTTGTCTAGACTCTAGATAGCAATGCTGTAAGGATTATTTCTCTCTGCTGTGAAAATATTTTAAGATATATTTTGTCTTCTCTACTAATGAGACAGGTGCATTTGTCTGCAGCTTTGGAAAGAAATGATAAAGCCAAATGTTGAATTGTATCAATATAAAAAGGGGGCACACAAACAACCTATTCTTCACCCAGCAAGCAGCAATATACTACTACATAGTCTCACCCTGATTTCCCTCTACTACAGTCACTATTTTCTATGTGGTTGGTTGGTAAAGACTGGAGGAATGTGAGTTTCTAGACATAGAATAAGGAGTCCAAGCACCATGTTTTACCCCTATGAGACAAAACTGTAATTTGATTAAATACTACCAGGTTATACCAGAAATCTCTGATTTTAATACTGTTTGTTCTCACTTCTTTACTGGTTTGGAACTTCTAAGCCCAGCTATTGACATGCTGTATGAATACTAAGGGAGAGTTGTCACTGTTAATAGCTTTACTGCAAAAGGTGCAGCTCCTCTCTGGTACTTCTATAAGGAAATTCTTTAGTTAGAGAAAGTGAATCACTCTGTAATACTATAGTTAATATGCTGTCATTAGCATTTCCAGACCTTCTTGCTTTCTAAACAAACTTGCAATGTTTATTAAACAAAATTAAAGTAAAGGCAAGGTAAAGAGTAGAATGTGTTACAGTTAATATAATTTGGTTTCCAGACATAACCATTCGATATGGAAAGCATACATATATATAGTCAGGGGCGGTTCTGGCCCTATTGATGCCCTGGGTGAACTGCCCCTCACTGCCAACCCCCTGCCCCGCGCTCCATATTCACCTCCTCCAGCATTCCAGCGACGCACCTCCTCTAAGCGCTTCTCCACAATGAGGTAAGTTGAATGCGATGGTGCTCCTTAGATACTTCAGGTCTTACCAGCAGCTGCTGAATATAGCAGACAAGACCCCAAGCAGCCAAGGAGTGCCATCGCATTCAACTTACCTCATTGTGGAGAAGCGCTTAGAGGAGGTGCGTCACTGGAACGCTGGAGGAGATGAGCTTAGCTATGGGCAATCAAATAGATTGCACTCTGGGCAGTCGCCCACATCGCCCATCGGTAGAACCAGCCCTGTATATAGTTACCAGCAGATGAACAGCAGGTAATTCAGTATGTAATAGAGTAGGATCTTTTGGTAGCTCCCTTCACTAGATGGACCTCTCAGGGCAGTCTTCTCCTTTAAGTACTGTATAATTCCTGGTTCCTGAGTCTACCACTGTGAATTCATAAGATGAATATACCAGGCCTCTAAGCCCACTACAATCTTATTTGGGTCTCAGGCTACCCAGATAGATAACCTAGCCAGTAATGCTCTCAACCACTGAGGTGAGCTATAACTTAAAAGCTAGTCTGCAATAAATCCCTTTGCAGAGTCTTTTCCAGGATCCCTACCAGGAGGGTGGATGTCCTGCTGTTGTAGCACCATTCAGTCAAATAAGGGGGTTATTTACTAAAGTCCGAATTGTTGCATATAGGTGCGAATTCGCCAGATAAAGACAGTCGCAATAGTCTGCTACTGTCGCAGTCGCGTCTTTGTAATTAGAATATTATCACAGTCCCAACTTTATTATGGGAAAATTGCTGTGACTTTACAATGGGAAAATTGTAGTGGATTTACTATGGGATTCCGCTGTTTGTGACTTTGACAGACGAATTCGTACCTTAGTGAATAACCCCCTTAGTTGCAAAATATGTAAATAGATATTAGCTAGAGTTATCTTGAACATAAAGCTATCAGTGTTACTCTCTGTATAATACATGTTCAGACTTGGACTGTGTCCAGGTTTAACAGCAGTCTTTTAGTCTGATATAAACCTCTAAATGGCGTTAGACATAAATAAATATATGAATATGCAATAGCAAGTAATGTGTTTACCATTTACCGAGACAAAAATTAGCAAATTGCTCATTCATTTCCAAAAATAAACAGGGTGAAATATGAGCAGTGATTACCTTAGCAAAACAACTGGAATTTTGCCATCAACTTTAAGCGATTTCTACACATGTTCAGAAAGGGTCCCACATTATGGGGATTATATAAATACACTGCTGCCAGATGTGATTGTATATGATCAGTATAGAAAAGAACTGGTTTCTCAACATTTTATTTACCAAATTATATATTAATCTACAGTAAGGAAGTTCATAATACAGAACAGAAGAACAGAATAGCTCTTGTTTGAATGGTTTAGTGTAAGGAAAATGGTATGTATGCAATGCACCAGTTACAGTATTTATAAGAGAGTGTATAAGAATCATGTGACTTTAATCTGGTCAGAGACCAGTACAGTATAGGGACCAATTACACCAATTACTGCAATAATAAAGTCACTGTACCTCCCAGGATCAGATTGAAATCCACTACCTTGGTTTATTTGCAACTGTATAATTAATCAATAATATCCATTGTTTACAATTTGAGTTTAACACTTGCATTATTTCTTAACACCGCCTGTATATAGTGTGTCATCACAGAGGGGTTTGAACCACCTGAGGAAGAAGAGAGAGAGGGATGAATATATGAAAAATAAAGATCGTTTTATATTGGATTCGCCACAGTCTTCAAAACAGAATGCAGTAGAAACCTAGCAGCTGAAACAGGTAGTCTCTATAACTAGTGTACAACTGCAACACAGTACTAAGTTGCTGCAAACTGTATCTTACCCAAGCTCTAGAACTGGGGTTACTATTGTGAACAGACTGTTGCATGCCCAGAGTGAAGCATGGGGTTGGATCAGTGATGGTTTGGGTTGCCATATCATGGCATTCCCTTGGCCCAATACTTCTGCTAGATGGGCGGTCACTGCTAAGGACTACCAAACCATTCTAGAGGACCATGTGCATCCAATGGTTCAAACATTGTATCCTGAAGGCGGTGCCGTGTATCAGGATGACAATGGTTTTATGAACATGAAAGTGAAGTTGAACATCTTCCATGGCCTGCACATTCACCAGATATAAATATTATTGAGCCACTTTGGGGTGTTTTGGAGGAGTGAGTCAGGAAACGTTTTCCTCCACCAGCATCACATAGTGACCTGGTCACTATCCTGCAAGAAAAATGGCTTAAAATCCCTCTGTCCACTGTGCAGGACTTGTATATGTTATTCCCAAGATGAATTGATGCTGTATTGGCTGCAAAAGGAGGCCATACACCATACTAATAAATTATTGTGGTCTAAAACCAGTTTTTTTGTCTAACCCCTGTATTTGGTGTAGATTGATATATTTTATAGTTTACAGGTCTTCAAATGTCAATAAAGTAATTGCACCATATGCATAACTAATAGAAGGGTAAAATTGGGGTAAAATTGCACAATTAATTATTACATGAACATTATCAAATAAACTCACCTATTTTTTTGCAATGCTGCTTAAGGTACCATTTAAAGTTAAAATAAACTATTTTTCTTGCTTGCTTAACTTGAATTCTATTACGGTTAAATATAAAATACTTATTGTTTTGGGAAAAGCAGGCACTAGTGAGAGTTAGTTTTAGGCTGTGGATCAGTAGACTATAAACTGTGTTATACACATCATAGCAAGAAAAAAAAGTGAGAAGCAAGTGAGAAGGACTGATCACAAACCCAACATTTACAACTCCAATATTTATTGATATGTGAATTGAAGACACACAGAATGATGACTGAGTCATTACAAACTGTTTCCAGTAGAATGTAGTTCAGGTAATGGGGAAAATCCCAGCTGGTCCAGGATAGAAGAGTAGAATTCCCAAAAAAAGGGTTCCAATGGTTGGTGTAAAACTTATGGTTTTTACCAAAAACTCATGTGTTAATAGTTTGTTTTTTGGGTCTTATCCCCAGACACGCTGCTCAGTGCAGCTTCTAGATTGATAGCTATTCGTTAAAATTCAGGCAACAAACAAGAAACATAGTCCAACTGTTTCTATATTAACTGTAGCCATAGGACTACTGCAAACCTCTAATTATGTAGCACTTTAGAAATCACTTAAAATCATCAAACGCTTCTGTCTAAACAATTAAACCATTAAACAACTGCTGAGTTCATTTATATTAAGCTAGGACATCGGCAGAGCAGAAGCTAGAATGAATAGTGTTCTGAAGATTTTGGATTAACTTGATTCATGTTGCATAAAATATACTGTCTGTTTCATGGATTAGTAAAATTACCTGCAAACAATGAGAAACCTAGGGAGAGGATGAGTGCAAGTAAGAAGTGTAGAATGTGAGATGAGAAAGCTCCTTTCTGTCACCATGGGACATGTGTCTATCCAACATAGAAACAGCCCAAAACAATTGAGCTACAAAAGCCAACTTCACCTACCAATGATAGTAACAATAGTGGTGTGCTTCCTTTTTACCTAATTTTTTTGTATATATACATGTGTGCATATATATTTATATATATTTAGTTATTCAACTATTATTTCCCTTTTTCTATTCTCTCATTTAAGTATAAAATAAGTCTACAACTAAAACCTAACTATGAAAACTTGCTTAGAATTGTTTTATTTTTTATTTTCTATCCAATGTATAATGAAGAAAAATGTTAATTACAGCAGTTCAGTTTGTAAATTCTCGTTGCAATATAAAATAAAAACTTCAAATAATAAAAAAAAGAAAAAGCTCCTTTCTGTCTACTTAATCTGCCACAAACATGATCCCTGGAATAGAAATATCAGATCACCTTCTGAGTCTGGAAGCATGGGATGTATGGAACATTCACAAACCAGATAGAACTTCCCAGGGCGTTTACAGCATGCATTGTTGTTTATTTGTCTTTACTGAATTACCACAAAAAGTATAAAAATGGAAACTCAGCATTAAAACAATAAATAAAACATAATAAACTCGAAAAGACCGAAATTCGTCTTTTTGAGTTTACTCCCGCAGTAAATATCGACCATTTTTTTTATCAATATTTACAGATAGAAACTTTATTGAATTATTTATTGAATTTTTCACTGAAAAGGTAGCCATACTACTAAAGTAAAGTATGTCTACTGTTTCAGCGAAAAAACCCGATCAAAAACCTTCATCGAAAAGGACAGTCGATATTTACTGTGAGAAACAGCCGAGATCTCGCGGGAATAAATTTGAAAAGACGAAATCAGGTCTTTTTAAGTTTCTTAAATTTTGCTCGAATTCAAGACTTTATGAGTGGTTAAGCGTCTACAGTATATATAAAAAACCTGCAGTGGATAATACTTTTTACCACTTTAATTTAGCTTTTTTTTTTTTTTTGCTTGTTTGGGCATATTTACAATTTTCTGTGTTTTTTTTTTCCAGACAGTTTTTTTTCTTTTTTAAGTATTAAAATAAATAACTTGGATTATAAAAATAAAATATTCCTATTTTGAGTGATTTGATTTGTATTATTATCCATTTTGCTTAGTTTTTGGGTTTTTTTTGCTGAAATGTTTCTATTTTCATCCATACTTTCCTGCCCAGTTGCCCGACATTGTAAAAACAGGTGGCAAAATGGCAAGAGCATGGGCAAAGCATGTCAACAGGTGCATTGCCCTTTTACAAATATGACTCCTTTTCCTTCAGTGCCCCCCTGTACCTGACTTTATTTCTGTCATGTAACTATGTTAGAGAAATGTGTTCAAATAGATTTTACTATTGGTCTTCATGTATTTATTTATTGTTCTCTAACTCTTTAACTATTTATAACGTGTTTACATTATGTTCATGTTTTACATTTAAATGGGCTTCGAGTTCAGTAGTAAGATACCAGCTGATGAGCATCATCCTGCATGTTAAACCCATAAGATTTTGTGGATTTGTGACATTAACAGGAAAATGCAGTCAATATGTTAACTCATTAGCAACTTGACTGATTAACAGAATACTGGCTTCAATATTGTCCTTATTAATTTCTGCACATCTCTCTATATATTATTTCCTTGGAGCGGTGAAGGTTACCTAAAAAGATACTGTAGATTGGAAGCCATGTGATACAAGGGATTTTTACTGCCAGTTTCCTAAATATAATGGCTTGTTAAAGCATATCACTGCATTGCTAAAATCAACTGTATTCAACAGTGTGTTCCTGTTTGTGAAACTGGAAGCTTTTCCAGCTCTCTGTAAAGGCTGATATTGTAAATCCTCAGGAGCAGAGTGTTAGGCGCTAAACCCTGCACAGGATAAACAACTCGAAATTACTGGAATGAGTGACACATATTAAAATAGGTATGGATTTATAAAACCATTACTTCCATATAGCCCTTTTCAACTAGTTCTGAAACCTACTGGTTGTGTTAACTATATTTTCATACTCCTGCTGTGCAGACTGTGTATTAAAATTAATAGCCCACAATATAACATTTGGCCATTAAGTGACTCCAAATCAGACTGAAATATACAACATTTTAAAATAGGATTATCCACTGTTTAAAGGAGATTTCATAGTCTATTTATTGTAAGGAAAAGTGTACATATACAGTATGAAGTATAAGACCCTGTTCATTGAGCACAAACAGGATTCATTGGAAACCTTGGCATATTACTCCATAGCTGATCATCCATATTAAATCCACAATTACTAGTGTAAGGAAATTAAATGTCTTTAATCCATTTCCTTACAAAGTTATGCATTTATAGTGTTTAATCACTTATATATCTATAAAATAGTGTGCTACACCCATGGTTGTCACAATAGCGTTATCTGCTGGCATTATATAGATATTCAGTATAGTAATGTGATTCCTGTTCTTATGGCTGGGAGGGAGATTGAAGTGTTCAGGAAATTAGCAGTGTCTTTAGTTCCAGGCTCTGCTCCAGGCTGGTCTATAGTCCCAGGGCCTTCCCCAGGGGGGGTGAAGGATCCCTGTAAAAGGACGTTCCCATTTTACCAGAAAAAAGGAAAGATCCCTCCTAGGATTTCAGCAAAGCATCTCAAAAGGAGTAAAAGGGCCTTAGGGGGCATCCTGTAAGACTAGAGGTGCCTGGACACCCTGGTGTAAAAAAAGACCCAGGCATTGTGGGATCTCAGATCAGCAAGTTGAACCCTATGTTTATGTCCAGAGGTTGGAATGCCTGCACTAAGGAGTGAGAGCAGCTCATGGATCCTATTGTGCATCAGGGGGGTAACTATATACTAAATGTATATCTCTTCTAAGTGATGTATGAAGATTTCCATGTGGATGCATGTAACTGCAATGAGAAGTTAACATAGCGTTACACCAGTATAAACATTAGGGAAATAGTTAGATATAGAAAATGATCCATAATGCATTCTCCAGTTATGTTGAGAATCTACTGCATACACACTGTTACTTACTGACATGGTATGTGTAATACTATTGAATTAGCCAGCCTCTTGGGATAGGTCAATAAGACCTTCTTTTTCACAGCTTCTCGGCAGAGCAAAGGTTTCACTTATGACACTGTCAGTAACACACTTCAAGATCACACTGAGAGGGTTATTCACTAAAGTCCAAACTGTTGCGTATAGGTGTGAATTCGCCATCTAAAGACAGTTGCAAAAGACTGCTACTGTTGCAATCACGTCTTTATAATGAGAATATTGTCGCAGTCACGACTTTACTATGGAAAATTGTCACAGTTGCACCTTTAAAAATTATTGCAGTCGTGACTTTACAGTAGGGAAATTTTCACTGTCGTAGATTCGCTATGGGAATCCACTGTTTGAGAATTCGACAGTTGAATTCACACCTTAGTGAATAACCCCGAGTGAGCATAGATGTTTATAAAAAAGGGGAATGGTTTAACAGAAAGTTAACCTCATTGCAGCATTTCAAATGATCACAAGGTTATACATTCCTCTGTACCCAACTCAGTCATTCACAGAAGCACAGTTTCTCAGGGATAAGCCAACCGTTGACCAAATGAATGTACTGATCAGTCTGAGCCAACTACATATTCTTTTCAAATAAGCATGAAACCCTCCCCTAAAACAGGCACTAAACTCATGTTTGTGGTGGAACTAGAGTGAATGGGAGGGACTATGAGGTGCCAGATTGAAAGGCTCTTCTACAGTATAAGTATTTATACAAATTCTATAAGTTATTTAAGATTGTTCCTTGTAGAGTACAGCTGACCTGGTTACTTAGGGCAAGACCAAGAGAGTGGATTAGATTGTAGCAGCTAATATAAACAATAAGTGACAAAAATGCAACACTAGTCACAAGGAAAAACAAAAGAGATCTAGACTGGGTGTATATAATATTTACTAGGGGTAGGAAGGGTCTCTCTCAGTTGTTATATACAGATACAGTGCTGGCCATGTATATAAATAGAAAGCAGAAATACATGTGCACTTGTTGCCCACTATGATTGTATTGGTTACAGGTTCTCTCACAGTTTACCTTTTACACATGACTTAAAATGGGCGAAGTGTACAAATACTCCAATATTATCAATACAGGGGCAATGGGTCAAGACTCATAAAGACTGTGTGATGCCAGTGTCTTTACCCATTTGTATCGGTTTTGGTAATTCCAAAGAAATATTGTTTTGACTTTACATCGTGACCATTTTTTCAGGAAAAAGCCTTGGATTGGAGTTCCTGCAAAGCTTTGCATCCATAGCAATGATACAATGATACTGAAGGTTTGTAATTTCAGACCTGTCCTTGTTGGTGGGGGGGGGGGGGGGGGGGGG
>WMED01000635.1:16484-32768 GCA_019650415.1 Pipa parva
GTAAACTGTTGTTCTGACTGAAAAATGAAAAGATATGTGCTTTATTCAGTTGAAATTACTCTTGAGCACTTGTTTTACTTTATTTATCATGGGGTGTTTAACAACTGAACTACCACAGGTACCCCCACAACATATTAGGAATCATTTTGTTCAGAGGATTGTGCATTTACATGTTTTGCTTGATTACAGAAGTTTTGGTAATTTTGTGTAATGTTTATAGTTTTCCGTTTTACAATTTCATATGCATGATGTAAAATTTAAAAAGTGAAAAATAAACACCTTCTCTGTAAATATATTTACTGATTGGCTGGCACTGAGAGTTACTCTTTTACCAATGTGCACAGTTTTTGTTGTTTTCATTCAATTTTTTTTGTTTTAATTAAAAAAAAACAAAAATTTTGGTGTCTAAGGAGGCCCTATATCAGAAGAAATATCCATGGAAAGCCTTGCAATATCAGATATAGCTACTAAGAGAACTTCAAACCGGTTGGTCATATGATCAAGCACTAGTATAATCTTAATGGCTTAGACAGTATTCTGGTCAGTGGGAGAAAGTGAGGCTATGGGTTAAAGGTTAGAGATTTTGTCAAGTGTAAGGTTTAATGTTAAAATAGTTCCCTGTGTAGTGAAGGAGCAGATTATATCAGTAAAGAAATTCAGAATGTAATGCGGTACAGCACTGTAAAATGAGCTTTTGCTATGGATGGAATTATAAACTCATTTCTCTTGAGAACAGTATATACTTTAAATGAAAATAGGGGAAGTCATTAAAAAGGATTCATTTACAGAGGTGTAGTAGTCCATAGTAACCAGTCAGCGCTTATCATTCACTGGAGAAGTAAAATAATAAAAGTCAACTTTTGAATGAGTGTCTATGGCATTTAAGTACTTCAGAAGGCCGGAGAAGACAGGAAGTCCTTCATTTGAACTTGACTTGATAAAGACTAAGTGGACAGTTTTATGGAAGTGTTTGGATTTCATGTAAAAAGTTTCAAATGTTTTAGGTTTTTCCATGCATGAAATTTCATTGTAAAATGATTAAATAGAAGAAATAGATATCGTTTTCCCATCCCTGACAAAAAGACTTTAGTAACATGTATATATGATTGAAAGTTCCACCCCTTGCAACTCCCTGTCTGTGTTGATCCAGGTAAAGCAGAAAAAAACTCTTATGCAAAGCCATAATTTTAATATTCTTAAATAAAAAAAAGTGACAGAAAATGCTGCAATGATTTTCTATTGCTTTCTTGCATTACATGTTTCGTCTTTTACATCTAAATATTTCACATACCATTGCCTGTACAAGGGCTGCCTAAAGATCAGGGCAGTTAAGCTACAGTTAAAAACCTGTCAGACGGCACAGTCTATTGAAATAAGGCATGTATAGGAAAGCGCAATAAAAATAAATTAAACAATATACTCTGTCATCGTCATCTGTGATTTTATATGTATTGTGATTTATTATGTGCAGCAAGTTTGTAGATCTGTTTACGTCTTTCCTGAAGCAATACTGGTTATGATTTAATCAAACAGTGTAATGGAAAGAGGACCTTGGGCTGTGACAGTAGCTGTTTTGGTACTTTTTGTATTGGCTGACTCAACACTATATATTGTGTTTGACAGGACAGGATATTTACAGTTGCTTTGCAAAAACTGTATAACGGTTAATGACAAAGAGCAGGCAGATTTGTAGGAGGAGGTAAGAGGAGATGAAAGCTTAGGATACAATCAGACTTACAGAATCTATTGCTGTAGGAAGCATTTTAAATTGGCAACTGTTAAATACAATAAAAGTGTTTTTTCTTCCTGTCTATGTAGAGTTTTAAGTCTCTATTATTTCCTCTTATCCTTCACATTAAAGCTGAAAACTACTCACCCCAAAACAAGGTACAATAAATAGACTGAGCTGGGTACAGAAATGTTTATCACAACAAACTGTACACTATAGCATGTAACTTTCTGCAGAAAATCCTATATATCTTATTATACAAGTCCCTCCCTATATCTGGGAATGTATGTAATACATAAAAAAATAAAGAAATAGTCCAGGTATATAATATGTAGGAGCAGACCAATCCAGGACCAAGTGAGACCCCAAACATCGAGCAGAAAAAAATGTTAGGTTGCTCAACTGCTTATATTAAGGGATTAACCCCATTTTATGGCAGAGTGCGAATAAAGATAATGTTCTTGGAGGCATGGACCCCCCCTTCCTCTCAACTGTTTGAATTAAAATACATTTTTGGTTATTATTGGTTTGTGTTGGTTGTAGAGAAAGTGGACTTTCTAGGGGACTTCATTATGATGCATTGTCTTAAACATACATAAGAAACAGTAGGATTCGGCAGGGGGTAGTTTACACAACAGATTAATGATGACTGTAACCAAGAGGAATAAAAAAAAATAACTACAAATAATACAAAACAGGAAATCAACTTCAAACATAATATTTTACTAGTACTATGTAGGAATAAAGGCCATGCCATACAGGCTGGTATAAGATAAATGGGATTTTTTTGGTATGAGTAATCTTTGAAAAGAACGTTTGGGCAACTCCATCCCTCTAACAACAAACATCTCTAGAATCGGGTTCACACTAGCGCATATACGCTGCACTTTAAAAAAAAAAAAGCACTGCAAATCCCCATTATACCTTTACCAGTCACACTAACATGACTGTGCGCCAAGACACTTCTTGCTGCATATCTGCTGAGTGCAGAGACGTGTCACAAAGAATGCAACGATATAGGAGAAGCTGGGAATGCCAAATTAGCAGTCACACTGCATCGGGTAAGTGCAATAGAACAGCTAATCCCGAAGATACACTGGCCTGAATTTGCCGGTGTATTTTCAGGACGCGCTTTTCTAAAGACGTAGCTCATAAATGCCCTAGTCTAAACCCAGCTCACGTTAGCTGATTTTTAGCTGAGTTGTTTTCAATTAGGCCCATTATTATCTATGGTGCAGAACACAATAGCTTGTGTGGATTATCCTACAGGAAACAATAAATAGATACTGTTTTTCAAACTAATCTGAAAATCAGCTAATGTGACCCCAGATTAAATATGTCTGTACTGCATCTTAAACAATATTTGTATAGGAGATATAAGCAGTGCTTGCATGGGAGGTATAAGCAGTGCTTGCATGGGAGGTATAAGCAATGCTTGCATGGGAGATATAAGCAATGCTTGCATGGGAGGTATAAGCAATGCTTGCATGGGAGGTATAAGCAATGCTTGCATGGGAGCTATAAGCAATGCTTGCATGGGAGGTATAAGCAATGCTTGCATGGGAGGTATAAGCAATGCTTGCATGGGGGGTATAAGCAATGCTTACATGGGAGGTATAAAGGAACATGGGGTATTTTCTTTCTTTACTGTCCATCTTTAAGGCAATTGTCTATATTTCAGTTTGTGCTTGGTTACTATTATTATTGAATCTATGGCATCTCTGTTTGCACCCAGAGTCTATTAGTATATGTGGGTTCAGTTGGCCTCTTGTGGATTAGATATGTTTTGTAGCTCTGGAACTCGTTAAGGAAAAATTATATGTATGAAATATTATTTGCTATTTTAATTTTATCTCAAGAAAAGCCATTTTCTAATATATTGTTTTCCTGCTATTGCTGAATTGGCAGGCTTCTCCCTAGGCTGATGGCCAAAGCACACTCAACAGAATTCCTGCTATGACCAGTGTCGGACTGACCCACCAGGACACAGGGAAATGCCCTGGTGGGAAAAGGCCTCAGTAGGCCCTCCTGTAGTTTGAAACTGCACAATTTTAAGGGATTTATAAAGAAAGGAGTTTATCGACTAAAGTGCGAATGCACCATTCAAATTTGGCGAATTCATTTCTCCTTATTGACCAAAGGGCGAATAGTCGACGGAAACCAGAGAGTGCGTAGTGTGACATAGTCAGTCAAATAGTAGCAGGATTCCACTTTCAACAGGCTCCACCACTTGGTCAATAGGCGAATTAATTGAGCACACACATACAGAGTGATGTGATGAAATTCATAAGTCCACTACTGTCAGAAGCATCAACATTGGTTGTGTATTGACCACATTCCAGAATTTGCTCAATGCATGAATACTGTGTAGCAGCAAATAGACACAAATTCATAGCTTTACACAACTATTCCAGTTTTAGCCAATAACCCCTAAAACAGAGGTAGGATACAAGTTAATCTTAGGGACTGAAAAAGGGAACGAAGAGACAAGAACATTACTTTGCTTAGAAGGCCGCCAATATCTTTTTTTTCTGGTGGGCCTAAGCACCCCCATCTGATACCGGCCACAACTGTCATAATTAGCTCCTTATAATAAAGAAATATTGTGTCTCCCTTAATAGTGAGCAGGCACAACATTTTCTTACAAAAAATGTAATATGCCAGGCAGTGGATACAAGCAGAATAATATTAATAACTCAGATGGTAATATTATGGTATTGGATATACTGGAAAGAGATTTTAACCTACTGTCTCCCTAAGTAGCTTCGTCATTTTAAAATTTATTTGTTTAATAGACAAAAAGGAATTCCCTCAGCACTCCTTTAAATATAAAGTAGACTTGAACTACAAAACATCTTGCAAATTAAATGGCCTAATGTGTTTTATCGAAATAAGACTTTAGTTCTCTGGATTGTACAAGAAATAGCTAAGCTGATGCACCCCATTCACAGCATTGTAATGAGTCAGTCCTAACACTATATGACTCTAGGGTGTGAATAACTAAACCTGGTTCCCTCTTTGGGGGTCAGAAACATAAGTGGAATGTTCCATTGTTGTTGTACCCCATGGCTACCAGGCTGTTATTAGCTATGATGGGTTTACTGCAGTTGGAACAATCCAAGTCTCTGTTTAGTTGCTATGAGTTATTTGTACTGCTGTTGAATGGGATATGGCAGAGATAAAATAATGGTAGTAAGTCACTGATACTCAAAATACAAAAACAACTAAAGGTACATTGCTCAGTCCTTCTATATTTATAACCAAGTGAATAAAAACTGAAGTTTCTAAAATGAACACATTCCATTAGCAATCCTTTAAATTGTACAATGAACCTACAAAATGTCTATGTTACAAATAAATAACATGGACTTTAAAGTAAATGTGAATTACTAAACATCTATGTTGTAAGTAAAATTGTCTGCTATTTTTTTAAAATTTGTATTGGAATGCTATTTAGTAGTATGATTATGCCCCCAATGTTGTATTGCTTTAGCCAATTTCTTTCCGGGCTCACAAGATCAGCTGTGAACGATCTGCATGTTAGGAACAGAATACATGGCAGCTTGGGTCACACCCACTAGCTGACCACACCCCTTTGTGCAGACCAAATTATGCAGTGAATCAAAATGCTTTTTTCTGCGTTTTTCATACTTACATGTAACATTAAATTCTAAATGTCAGGTTCAACACTCGAATATTAAGTTGAATATTTATTCAATTATTAAAAAATTGTCTTTATAAGAATTTATCTCACTAATCCCCATTATCCACATCCATGACTAACCGTGAAGTGCTTTTGTATCTGAGCTGCTTTTAACTAAGGGAACTGGCACTACTATGTGTGGTGATTGTGTAGTGCATCATAAGGTTTGCTGCCCTGATGTAATTTCCTGGTTGTTCCAGCGCATCTTATATCAGCACTATATTCCAGCAACAACCTAACCAATAAAGATAAATACCTGCTAGATATACTCACTAGGGTTAGTCAGTAGCTCTGTGTATAATAATATGTCCCATGAACAGACCCATGAGACTGTGGGCCTCATTAACTAAAGTCCAAATTTACCTCTTGAATTCACATCGCTACAATTCAAGTTGCACAAATTCTCTTCTCAGTATTGACTAAGCAGAAAATAGACTTGTCGAGAAGGCAGTCAGTGGCGAAAGCTGTCAGTTGCGTAGTGTGGCATAGTCAGTCAGATATAAGAAGGATGAAAAGTCATGCGGAGTGAAGTGAATTCGACAATTAAAAGGCAGTGATATCAGCCTCACCATATCCCACTAACAGAATTCTGTGAATGTTCTATCTATTTCTATGTCATTTGTCCCTAGGTCATGTTGCACTTAGTCGCGGTTGCCATTGTGACACTGGAGCCCTACCATAACTCCCCAATTCAATACTTTGAAATGTTGAAGTCAAACAGGTGAATTCAGTCAGTACACCTAGTCATAGTCACTCCTTCAACACACTCTGTATCTTAGTCAATAGTAATATGATCTGTGCACGTGCATGCGAAGAGCTCTGTAAGATTGTGACAGCATGAAATGGAAATGGTACTATTCCATTTCTTACGAGTTATATGTATTGATCTTGGTAAATCTGCTGTATATCTATTTTAATTGGGTTATACCTTCAGAGGTGTAGGAATGGCACTACCTGCTGGAGTCTTGTATTATTACATTATTGCAATATGATATATTTCTAGAAATGTGGCTGGGAGGAGTAACCCAATCTATAAATATGTATGTCTCATGTGGGTTTTGGTCTTCAGTCTCAGGCCTGGGAGCAGGCTGGGCCTTTGCTACAGGGCATCCATTTCGCAGGGTGGAGAATCCCTACAGGCCACCATTTTGGTGGGGTTCTTGTGTCAAGACCCTCTGTGAGAAGTTATGCCTCAACAGGATTATGCTGATCCATGATACAGTGGAGGGTAACTATTTCCAGAGTATCTAGATACTATGCAATGGATGTGATATGATACTACTGTATCTACTGGCTGGCTGTAAGCTGTGATACTGTGTGACATTATGCTAATACTGCTCATTGTAAATAACGTTAAGTGTTTGGTGGGCAAAGAATCTCTGGCGCCCATTATTCAAAGAGGTATAAGTCATACTACAACTAAGTAAGCGGGGCCTAACCCGCTGAGGTGACTGAAAGCTGGCTGTGGATGAATAATCCTGTGTGGAGTACGTAATCACTAAGGAAACAGTGAAAATAGCATTATATAACTATTATAGACACCCGAATTGGTCATGTATTCTCCACTTTGCAGAGTTTAGTCAATAAGAGAACATGGGGAAGTGGCAAATAGATGTGAATTTAGAGCTCTATACAACTATTCAGACTTTAGTCAATAAGGTCCTCAGGGCCTTATCACGTCGATAATACGATAATATAAAGTGAAGAAAACAGTATATAACCATTCTGCCTATAATATATTTCTCACCCAAAAGCATGCATCAGAAGATGTGGATTCACTATATTAGTGGGCTGCAAGGTTGTCTCTTTATAGAAAGGAGGGACTGGGTACACATATGCAGATTTCATGCTACCTGGGTCATGTACAGTTGTTAAGTATGTGCTGAGTGTCTAAAAATCCCATATGCTCTTTTATTATAAAAAAAAATCCATGGCACCATTAATTAATCACTGGCTCTTATAATTAAGTGGGTTGATAATACCCTAATCAACAGCTAGTCTGGTGCACCTATTAATTATGCTGCCTTTTTAAGGTGGATCCACAAAGGATTGTGGGCAGTGGAGGATAGTAACATTAAAATTTTCTTTTTAATTCAGTGTTGCTTGTAATAAAAATTCTAATTCCAGTAAGTCATGGGAAATATATCAGTAAATTAGCACAAGGTATCCTGAGAAAACAAAAGCTGATTCTGGGGAAAACAGAACTTCTGATAAAGGGATTGCTGTGGCAGCTCGTAAAGAATGCTGAATTCAGTTGCATTATCCTCTGGAGGAAATCATATTTCACCTGCTTGTTATAGTATTAGACATAGCTCAGCTGCATTTCAATCAGTGACTCCTATTTTTGTCAGTTTGACACTTCTGGGTGGCACAAGAGGTTTCACAAAACTCATAAGAAAAAAAGTAATACAGACTATCGATGACAGTCTTTCATTTACATACCTGAGAAGTTTCTAACTGATCCAGAAAGCCAGGGCTTATATGTGACACATAAAAGTAGTTTGCCATATTGGTCTCTGTTTCTGTCCACTTGGAACATATTGAATGGTGTAATTAAAAGTCTAGGATGGGGGGCATAAAAACAAAACATTTTATTTTGTGAAGGAACTAGCTGTTCAGCTAGTGCACAAGCCTTCAGCTGTTGCTCCATTGTTTTTATGCTTCTCCTTGTCTGTGTAGCCGGTAGCAACCTTGCACTGCAGGAGGAAGCAATGTTAAGTGGTTCTTGCTAGGAAGCAACAACGTTTGATAAAGAAACTGATGAGGCACAAACACATCCTATTGGTTACTGCAATGTTGCATGATGACCACTGGCTACACAGACAAAGAGAAGCATAAAGAAACTGGAGCAGTCAGCATGCACCTCTGTAGGAACATATTGGCTTGTTTTACCAGGAAGTAGTGATGTTTAGCTGGTGAGACACACTTCCCATTGGTTTTATCAATGGAGTATGGTGACCACCAACTACATAGGCAAGTAGAAGCATGCAGAAACAGCATAAGCAGCTGGGGGCAGCACAATAGCTGAACAGCTAGTTGCTTCCCAAATCATAGGTTTTTATATTAATATGAATTACAAAAAGGTTTCCTTTTTTTGTATCTCATCCCAAATTGCCTATAAATGACATTGCAGATATAACTATAAGGAACATTTAAGGCACTGCTACAATATACCATTCCTGGGAGAAATAAGCAGTTTAAATTTGGGTGAAAGTTATTAAACTCATAAAGACCACTCTTGCATTGTTCTCACGAGATTTCTTGAGATCGAGTTCTTCGATCCCGATTTTTTACATTTTCTTTTGATGGAAAGGTAGCCATACTTGAAGAACAAGGAAAAGTTAAGCAATCATGTCACATTCACTTTGACTTTATCCAGGAACTAGCCGGGAACGGCTCCAGAAAACCCGAAACAACTCGTGCAAAACAAATGAGTCCAGGCTGCTCACTGTGTAGACTCCAAAGGGAATCCCCATTTTATTGCAAAATAAAATAACACACTGTTTCGGGGGGGCAACCTGATGGAGGAAACCTGATTCATTTGTTTTTCAAGGTAGCTTTACATTAGTAGCATAGCTACCTTTCCATCGAAAATTTTGAAAAATTGGTATCGAAAACCCGATCTCGAAAGAAATCTCATGAGAACAATGCGAGATTTCTCTTGGTAAACTCGGAAAGACCCAGAGCAGTCTTTCTGAGTTAAAATAACTTTTGTTCTACATGTTATATGGTTTTGGGGAATATTGTGGGCTGCCTGACCACAGGCCTGGAGAATTAGCTTAAACCCTGACTGCTTCTGGGGAGTTTTAACACCCACTACAGCTTACTGATGATTATTTGTACAGACAGTTCCCCTTCAAAGGTGTTCCATCTCTCTTTGTGGAACATATATGATAGTTTTGCTTGTGGCTTCCCAAGCTTTTATAATGGTGTTACTAGCCTTTCCTATGGACTTCCTTGCCTTATAGAGTCATGTCCTCTCTCCAGAAATCCAATTTGTCTCCTCCAAATGCTAATTGTCTTTTAGAATGAACTAGCTGGAGGCCTGAGCCAGTAGCTGTAGGAGAATGACTGCACATCACTAGAGTGAAAACCAGCTAAAACAAAAAACGATTTTGGAAGGAAGAATCTCACTATGTGCCGATACTCGTTACTGACCCAACCTTTTACATTAGGCGTAATTGATATAATTTGTCTCGATTCCAACGCCGCTAGTAGTTGACTCCAAAAAAGGGATTATAATCACCTCTTCAACCTTGCTGATTTGAAGCCATTGATCATTTCTTTATCAACATGTCTTTTTAATTCATTGTAAGTTGTAAGTATTTCTCATTGTGCTAATGTCAGGCAGGTTCTAGCTATAATGAATTCCTTTGTTTGCTTGTTCTTCTATTGGAAGCAGAAGAAACTTTATTTGCTTGTTTATTGTATACTTCCAGGTTGTTAATGCAGTCTAAAGACTCACATTTATTGTATCATGAGAGTGTGTGTGTATTTTTGTTTTCATATCATCTTCAAGGCTTAATAGTCTTTTCAATTACAGCATAAAAGGAAATACCATTACATTATCAAAATAAAGTAAACCATTGACAAAATGAATTTAATTCTAAAAGTTATATTGCTTTGAGGTTCTTATTTTCTAAAGACTGAAATTCACTTGACTACAATTCAAGTCGCATTACCAAAATAGTCTCAAATTCATTTCTGCTTGGCCATAAAGCATCAGATAAACTTGTCGAAGAAGCAGACAGCGATGAACACTATCACATGTGTAGTGTGGTGTAGTCAGTCGAATAGAAGTAGAATGCAAAGTCATGCGAATAAATGTGAATTTCCCTAGTGAAGTGCATTGAAGATATCCTCACATTGGGGGTTATTTATTAAAGTGTGAATTTGCCTAATGCAGGGACTTCACATCTGTTTGCAATCAGAAAGATGCAAATTCACTTCTCTTTATTCATGAAGCAGTGGATAGACTTGTCGAACAAGTGGACAGCATTGGACACTGTCGGATGCATAGTGCAGTGTAGTCAGTCAGACAATAGTGGGATGCGTAGTAATGCAAAGTGAGCTGAACTCCCCAAGTAAAGGGTAGTGATATCATCCTCACAATGTCCCATTAACTGTATATTACTGAATATAACATCTATATCTATGTCACCTTGTCCATGTTGTCAGTTGGTCACAGGGTTTATTGTCACTTTTGAATGAAGAGTTGCCTTACACCACACTGGAGCCCTGTCATCAATCCCCCAATTTGCCACTCTGATGTGGCAACAGAAAACTGGTGAATTTGGAGACGTACAAATTCTCTCCTTAGACAGACTCTGTCACTTGCTCAATACTTAAAGTACCTGTGCACGTGCACACAAAATAATTCAAAGTTCTCCATAAAATTGCATATATTGTAGTGGCCTGAATTCCACGCATATTTGCTACATCACAGAGTTTGCTGAATAAGCGGACATGGGGAACTGGTGATCAAATGTGAATTCAGAGCTATATGTGACTATTTGGCCTTTTGTACATCCAGTCTCTAGTGTGTGCATAGGAGATGTTGTATCTGCTCCCTTTTTACTAACACTGCATGTACTGCACTGCCCTGCATGTGCATTGTTTTTTTCCCTCAAACAGAAGAAAATGGCTGCCATCAGTGTGCTGAGCTGTGCAAACTTCAGTGGGACAGTGCAGACTACAGAGCGATTCTGGAATTTTTAATACAACGATTTAGGAGGCAGATAGGTGTACTGCTTATATTTGTATTTATGTGTAGGTACCTTTAGTTCTTCTTTGAGTGCTAAGAGTAAAATAAGACATAACAGTTTATTCATTGCAATGTGTACTTTATTTCCGTACAAACGTCAGGTTTAAAAAATGATCATGACACATTTGCCAGTCTTATATAGAGATTTTTAGACTTAATGAGGCATTGGATGCTGCTACCATTAAATGCATTTAGCTAGAAAAGTGGAAAGAGGAAGGCTCCAACTATGGGAACAATTTTATTTCAGAATTTGTTAGAAACAATGGATTACTTCATAACTGGTTGCTTTTAATGAGATCGTTTATACGCTGTGGCCTCGCTCAGTTGTCTCTATCTAGTTTATTCATCAGATGTTTAAAAGGTCATTTTAGTTGCAGCAGACTATTTATTTATTTCTTCTGCTGAACAGCATGTCCAACACAAGGTGAATATATTTTATTAGTATAGAAACCACATATGACAGACCATATTAATGTAATTAAACTAGGTCATTTGGTCCCCGTAGAATGAAATAATTATGTTTCATAAATATTGCAGCTTTTAAAAGTCTGGGTTACTGATACGATATCAACTCATCTAAGAGGGGAGATATATTTTACTTTTTGGATTATCTGGTTGGTTTTCTACATTTGTAATTGTTCTAAATGTATCCTTTAGCATTCTAACAATCACTGGAATGTACCACTTATTTACCTTATTTACTGTAAATGTGTGTATGGGCATTTACTTCAGACAGCACTCTTAGGGTGCAACATCAGTGTGTTGCTTAGTGTCTACTTCTTAAAATATGTGTTTGTTGTAATCTAGGGAACATTCAAAGACTTGTACAATAGGGCAGTTTTAAATGCTGCCATAAGCTATTGCCTCTTCTTGTTAAAGATTTCTGCTTAGGTTATTCTCTAGCACTTACAGTTACTGCTTGAATCTGAAGTTCAGTACAGAAGCAGAATAATGTGCACCAAGGTTGGTATATTTGGCTCAAAGCTCCAGAGCTATAAAGATAAAGCCCAAGGTAAACTTCCAGCATTTACTGTAAGTGCTACAGAGTGGATTGTAAATAGTAATATTTTTCAGGTAAGCTGGTCGTTAAGGACATGATATTACACTGCCCTTAGCATGAATGTGACAGTATCACATTAATGCACAGGTTTCCAGAGATTTAACTGTGTTGAATAAAAACCTAACAGGGTTATACATTGTTATGTTGTATGCAAAAATGATCACCCAGTAAATAAGCAGATATTAGCTGCTCCATGGTCCCTGCTGTGTAAATGTATGCATAAAATAAAATATTACATTTACTCACCATAGAATTCCAGCCAGAACCACTGTTTAAATAACCGACGCAGCCAGATATTTCCAGCCATACACACAACATGCAGTTATTTTAATCCGCACCTGGAGAGAGGAATTTTTTTTAATGTCTTTAAACAATGTATATTGTTTAGTAAATTAAACATATGAGGAAATAAATAACACTACCTTTTTTTTTTTTAGAATGAAAGTAAATCATCTTACTTTTGCCACATTCTTTCGGCACAGTAGACCTATCTAGCATTCTGACTGAGATACAAGCAATCTTTACAACAGAAAGAGGTTATATTTATTGCAGGAAGCTGTAACCCCATAGGCTGCCATAGGCTATAGAGTATAAACACACCATTGTTTTTATCACCTTAGACTAGTGAACTGCAGAACAGTGGTTAAGAGAAAAGACCTAGAAAATAGACCTGCAGAAAATAGTCCTATGTAATTCATGTAATGAAACCTGCTGATCTTCAGTCACAAAATACACCACAGCGCTAGTTATGCATATGTTGGGAATTAAATACTATAGGATTATTTGTGGATATATTTTAAGATATGTTACCTGAATAAAAGATTTTGTGTGTGCCTTGCAAAATGTACAACAGCACTAATGAAAAGTTCTAAAATTGCATTTTTTTGCATTAAGGTTCATTTCCTGGATTCTTCTTTTTCAAGACCATAGCCCAAGCTCATGTTATGAATGCGAGACAGGCTCTTTTTATACAGGAAAATAGAACTGCATAGCTCCTTAAAGTATAGGGCTGCAAACAAACCATTGTCTTCATTAGTTTTATCAGCACAGTGATGAGTAAAATACCTGTGCAAAGGCAGGGAACGTTGCATTTAAATGACTATTGTATAAAAGCTGCAGGTCTCTGATAAAAAAAAAGTACAGTGATGTTTATAAATGCACCAGGAATGAGAGAATTATTTAATAAAGGATCATAATGTGCCTTTAAAGTCAACACAGTACGTACAGAATAACAGGCAATGGCACATGCAGTTTAGACAGCGGTGGTGATCCGCTAGTTTCATTTAATATTTTCCTTTTAGAATACATTCAAGTGTATAGTATTTTGAGAGAAATAATGAAACCCTGCACAGAAGGTAAAACTGAAATCTGACCTTGAAGGTAAATGAGTTGTACCCAGATAATCTGATATCAACCTTTTATGGGAATTTGAATATTTAATTCTGGTATTTGCTATTCAGCAATGGTAAATAATTATTTGTAAATTCCCATCAAATACTAGCAGCTATTTACCTGCTGTTAAAAGTGATGATATGCCTTCCTTACCTGCTCAATCAAAAACCAGTACAAAATAATTATGTAACTATTCATTTTTGGCAAATGTCTGATCATAGTTTAAACAGTATCTTTAAATTTGTATTACTCAGCAACTATCTGGTTTTTTTTTTCAAGTTATAACATGCTTGCTGTTTCAGTTCAACTTTAAAGTAATGCTGTTTAGCTTCAATTATTTTCCTCACTGTAAGCAAACAAGCTGAGTCAGGACCTTTGCTACTCACTGCTGCATAAAATCAAGTACAAGGGGAGGTCAAGTTCTTTTCCTTTGAAGCTCTTGTGCTCTGACATCACACCTTAAAGCTAGAATATTTCTTTTACAGTGTCCAATACAAAATGGAATTCTCAGTGTCCCCAGAAATGAATTCTCTCCTTTATATGACATGTATCTGTTTATCAACAATAAATACTACCACAAAATATAGAGAGAACAAGAATACACCCCATAACAATATTAATTAGGACAAAATTTATTAAAAGGCTTTTTCGAGTTTAATTGGGAGAATAATTTGAAGTTTCTCCCGGTAAATATCGCGAGATTTGTATCGTGCGATACTTACCGTGACAAAGTTTTTTAGTTTAAATATATCTATGGAAAGGGTAGCCATACAGTATAGTTACCTTTCCATGGATATATTTAATTAAAAAATTTTGTCACAGTAAGTATAGTACGAGTCAAATCTCGCAATACTTACCGGGAGAAACTTAAAATCATTCTCCCAAGTTATTAAATTCGGAAAAGCACAAACGTCTTTTCCGAGTTTAATACATTTCGCCCATAATTTTACCAATTCTATTTTTCTTTCAGTCTTCCTAAATACAGTTAAAACACTCCCCGATGCAGCTAGTTCTTTCTTATTTTGGTACAATGGCCACTGAAGCGCATGTGCAGATCTAAAAACGGTCAACACATGTGATTCAGAGGCCATTACATATTGTGTAATGCTATAGTTTTCCTTTAAAGAAGCCAATACCACCTGAACTACATATACAGATATGTAATTATTGCTACACAGACAATATGCAAGTATTCACAATAGAAAGGGCAACAGCACTGTTGAATAGTTGCATATATAGCAGAAATTAGTTTACATCTGCTTACTTTGATTTTGTTGTCATTTGGGAAAGTCTTCAGAAGAATATTTTGCTTATGCCCCAATTCACTGTGTTTGAGGGGATGAAGTCATTCCAACTCATTCACACATCCATGCTTTGGTAAAATGTCACTTAAAACATAATAAATACCATTGCTGGCAATGGATTGTGTGGAGAATGGACACTATCCATTGCCTACTGTAGGGAATTGCTCAGTTGTAGAACAGCCATTTGTGAATAATTCACCTAAAATAGCAAGTTTTCTGTAACAGTCCGGTTTTTATTTCCAAAGTAAAGCACACACTTTAAACAGAAACCCTTCTGGACACAGTTTATACACCAATTTGGAACAGTCCTTTCAAAACATAACAGTCTTTCTGTCCATGGTTTAAACATAAATTGAAAAAAACAAACCTTTTCCCATAAAACATTTAGGAATTTTCAAACCAACTTGCAGCAGGATCCTTAACAGCAGTCTTTCTCCTTTGCAAACACAAAACCCCATCCAAGGGCTCTTCCTACCTGTCTTTTAAAGCAGTTTTAACCTGCAGCTGAGGCTAATTTCAAAAACTGGGCTGTCCTCCAGCCATAGGAACAAATAGTTAGTGAAACATACCTTCCCCTCATACAGCACACCACTACAACCACTACACTACATATGTGTCTCATGCAGTCAAGTTAAAGGAATTATGCCACTATGGGAAATTTCACACTTTGATGTATTAACTCCTTAACATTTGTTGACGTTAGAGAGTTGGGGTTATTAATCTCACATTAGACGTCAACCTTAGCAATGTGTCAGTTATTAGACTATTGGAAAAAATGTAAAATATTTATATATTTTGTTGAAAAGGGAAATTTATTATATACAACCTCATTGACTAAAGTCTGAATAGTTGACAAAAAGCTGTGAATTTGCATCTATTTGCTACTTCCCTATGTTCGCTTATTGAGTAAACCCTGTGAAGTGGCAACCAATTTGAGCATTTATAATATTCTCAATCTTGCAGAGATCTTCGTATCACTTTGTGTGTACCTGCACAGATACTCCTATTATTGACTAAGTGGAGGAGTGGTGCGAATGTGACTAGGTAAACTGTTCCGAATTCACCTGTTTGACTTTGCCACTTCAGACTAGCATATTATGGGGTTGATAGCAGGGCTCCAGTGTTGTGCAAGATGACTATTCTTTCAAAAGTAACAATGGTGTCTGGGTCTAAGGGGGTAATTCAGCAAAGTGCGAACTCACCTTGCGATCCTTCGATTCACGTTACCGAGACGGTTACGCTCTTGCTTCTCTCCTATACAGTCATGGCCACAAGTTTTGAGAATGACACAAATGTTAAATTTTACAAAGTCTACTGCTTCAGTTTTTATAA
>WMED01000636.1:0-26893 GCA_019650415.1 Pipa parva
ACTGCAATAGAAGAAAATAATATAATTTTTAGTTTCATTTTATTGATTTGAGAATGGAAAATTTACAGTGTTTAAATAAGTGTAAAATATGAGAGTTTTTTTTTTTAAGGAAGGGTTTTAAGGATGTTAGAGTTTGTGGATACACCATCTTAGGGGGAAAATTATAAAGGTCATTTTGACCTGTTTGATCCATTTCAATTAATTTTTCCAGTATTTAACATATTTTCACTATTATTTTCTGATTGCTGCATTTATGAATCGATTTAAATGGCAACATAAAAAAAGACACAAACTGGCACACTTTGTAGTGTTTTCTATGAGAGTCCCATTCCATTTTCAATTGATATGTTGATATTTTCAACAGGAAATCTGATGACTTTGGCTAAGTTGTAGGGAATTATGGGTTGTGTCACCCTGAACATTTTCAGCAATAAAATGTGTCTTACTGGGCATTTCTGAATTGCCACCCAGAGGCTTTAGGTGTGTGATTCCCCCTGAATAAAAACCTCAAATGTTGTGAATTGGATTTTTAAGGAAAGTTTTTCAGAAGCATAAAATGCATTGTGAGAAACTAATGTACTCAACATTTGGTTCACTTTCCATGCAATATGCTGTAGTCACGTCTATTTTGTCTATGCGTTATTAAATATTACCTATCCATGTATTTATGTGATTGATGTGTAATGTAGAGTTTAATATATTAGTAGTTTTATTATGTAAATAAGAGCACTTTTTATGTTTAGCTACACATTTCAACAAGTTCAAGAGCACACTGATCAGATCTGGAAGTTCCAGAGACATGATTTAATAGAAGAGTATCATGGCCGACCTCCTGCTCCACCACCATTTATTCTTTTTTGCCATGTGCATCAATTTATTAAGCAAGTCATTCTCCATGAACCAGCTGGAAGGCAAAAACAGCTAAGTAAAGTTTCATTAATACATATGTAATACCCTTATTGTAACAATTTACTGTATTCCCACAATAAATAATTTTCATTTCTAAATAGGATTAAAATGGCAAACAGATTGAAATATGACTGAAATAACACCCCATTTACACATATTGACTGCTGTACTATATTATAAATAACCCTGTGCCATGATTGTGTTTTTCAACTGTATAGTCAGGTAATCTGTACCTTTAAATTAGTTTAAAAAGGCACAAAGTGAGTTGCTTATTTTTCCAGTTAATTTACTTGCTTCTTACTATTATCTATTTATCAAAGATGCCTGTTTGTAACTACTTTCTATGTGAATATACCTTATTTACTATGTAGTCTTTTCCTTTAAAATGTGCATCAGATGTACATTTTATGGTGAACTATGCAACCATTGGTCTTTTCAGCAGGTTGATTCTCTTGCTTGCTTACAATATATAGGAGAAAAATGTGTGTTATAGAATTAAGAAGTTGCTAACACTTAAAGGGAAAAGGGGTACCTATTTCACTTTAACCATCTAATTTCTAGGGCATGGGCTTCTGCTTACTTTTTTGGGGAAAGCTATAGTAGGTACACACTGGCTGGCACACATAGACAAGAAGAAGCATGATAATGGCAGTTTGGTTTAATTACACAGAGGTGTCTGACCAAGGTTTGCTATTTGTAGCATGGTGTAATCCATTTAAAGGCATAAGTACCAGTTATAATCCTCTCATAACCTCAAGAAGGCTCCCTTAGGACAGGGTACAGTTATAACAAGAATTTACCATACTCTGGGCTGCATATGCATCCTGTGCCAACCTGGTGGTAAACATGTAGCTCCCTTTTTGGGGCTTCTGACTTTCCATTGTAAGTTCACATTCACTAGACATTGTTCTAGTATAGCTTTCTAAAGTGAGGGTTACCCACAAGATTTATCTTAAAATAGAATATATAAATATACTGATATATAAACTCTACCTTGTCCCATGTGCTTAACCTACTTCATTCTTGCTCCTGGTTGTGCAGTATTCTAACTGCTAGAACATGAATCTAACTGTGTAGAGCTATTGTTTCTACACTGGAATATATATATATATATATATATATATATATATATATATATATATATATATATACACCACACAAGGATTTTTAAGAAAATTACAAAAAAGCTTTATTATTACATCACCTGAGTCAGGTAATAATGCAATAATAAAGCTTTTTTGTATTTTTGTTAAAAATCCTTGTGTTATGTATTTTATTTTTTCTACATGCACCAAGATAATCAATTGGACAATAGTAGAGTGGAGTGCAGTGCTATGCTGGATTATATATGTATATATATATATATATATATATATATATATATATATATATATATATATATATATATCAGGTGTATTTTTCTTTGTGTTCTCTTTTGACACAACAGAAGAAAAGCTAGAAAAGAATGAAGTGGCTGCCCTTTTGTCTTGGGAAACTTATCTAAAAGAGAATTATCTACAGAATCATCATTACCATCTGAAGCAAAGCACAGACCAAAAGATTAAGGACACATCTGAAAAGTAACCATATTTTATGCCTAATATGCATCAGCAGGGTTCGTGGGACATATGATAATGTTCATGTATTGCATTCTAAAGTGAAGATAATATGCTATGCATATTGTTTGTCTTGGATTCTGTATCCAAGGCTGCTCCTTACATAGGTAGATTAGAACAAACATACATAGCATTTACACATAAATTGAGGCTTTCTTTGTAATCCTTACAAGAGTAGAAGAAAGAGGAAATAAATTAATCAAATGCTTAAACAGTAACTTAGATTATTAGGCCCTCGTCAGTAGTGTCCATTAATAATAAGCCTTCCCACCTTACAATTTAATTGATGCATTTTACTGCAGACTTTATACCCCAAAGACCATAGTTCATCAGTTTCAGTCACCTCCAAAATATATTGTTATTTGTACTTGTCATCATGTAATCATTCATAAATCTACTATAAATTTACTGTGGCATTAACTTTCCTCATGAGCTTTTTCTGTACGTTATACTCTTTGCACTAAGTATTGTAACATGACAACCACATTGAATGAATTGAATTTTGTTCTTTCATTTGTTAGTAAATTCTAGCAGGGATTTATGAAATAGTCATATACATTGTAAAGAGAACCCTCTCAATGAGAGTTTAGAGCCTATAATCCATAGGATTATAATATCTTTATTGACCATTACAAACTAATTTAGACCATTCACTTTTATTATTTTGTCTTGTGTTTTCTTTGTAGAGTTAATACAGTATTAGACTTGTTGGAACTAGACCAAGCAAAAAAGGCTGGGTCCATGGAGAACAGGTTGATTTTCTTGGAACAACAGGTTAATTTTGTTACAATGTGATATATATGTGACCACACCTGCTTACACTTACAAACATAAATCTAGTGATGCAATGTAATAAAACGGTTCAATTAAACCTTTAAAGGATCATAAAATGATCTTGAAAAAGCACTATATGTTGGATGGTGTGTAGATGTCTCTGAAACACAGAATTATATATTGTCACTCAGCTCTGCGCTTAGGTCACAATACACAGAAAGTGATATGGTAAATAAATATACAATACAGTATCACTCTCTGCCTATAGTGACCTAGAGCACCAAATAGTTTGAACTTCTGCAGAGGAAACTAGTCCAAGTTCAAGTGATACTTCAGAACAAGCAACAAAGTTCATTAATGATATGTATTTTGGAGACATATACAGACCCATCAACCCATCAGGTTATTTGTAAAGATTAGATTTCACTGAACAGATTTGCTACATTGAGAAAATGTTCAGGGTTTCTAAGATTTTTAGATGTGGTGAGCAGTGGGTGGTAGTAACAGAGAAAGGTGAGGATTGCATGAAAATTGCTGGTTTCAGAGAATGACAGATGTGAAGGGTGTCTGTAAACTGCCCCAACTGTCCTAATTTGTATCATAGGTTATAGTTATTATGTAACAAAGAGAACTGTTTTACTGATATTTAGTATACATGTAGCTATTGACAAGCACATTCATACGTCACAATGCAATATTTTGTATGCAGTGGTACAACAAAGCAGTTAGCAGTGGCATATCTACTGTTGCAGTGGTGACTGGGCCTGATGCTCCAGGAGGCCTGCCTGCCACTGGTGTGACCCCTGTAGTGTGCCACACAGAGAGGGGGCCCCTGTGCCAATTGTGCATCAGCGTAGGAGAGCTGGTGCAGATCCACCCCTGGCAATTGGCATGCAAGGTAAAGGTGTCACATTTAGAGAAGAATACAGTGCCAGTAGTTTATAACCTGTTTGCTTGAGACATCCACTTGACAAGCACTGGAGGGTAAAAGAGCAGGCAGGACAAGGGTGGCCATATTTCAGGTCTCTAGACTATGTAGCACATTTACTAAAGTCCAACAAGTACTTTGACTAGTAAATGCAGGAGAACAGCCTATATTTAATGATATCACTCTTTTCCCCTATTTACTAAATTGTAAAAAAAAACAAAAAAACATTTTTTATCCCCCAAAAGAATTCTCAACCCTCAGACTGGCAAAAACCCATTATTCCCTATGGAGTTGGTCCTGTCATTTAGCCCAAGTCCAAAATATTTTCCCATCAAAAAGAGACATCGATCTCATAGAAAAGCACTGCAAAATGTGCCCCTGTCAATGGATTAGTATTTCTTCATAACAATTTATTTTGATGGTGAAACATTTTTATTGATCCTTTATAAATCAGGAAACGAGGTGAAATCAATCAATATTTTTCAAAAGGTCTTAATAAATATGCCCCCCATGGGTATGTGACTTACCATCACTATTGCTTTCCTGTCTTCCAAGCAATTACAGTAGAGCATCAAAGAGATACCTCCAAATGAAAATAGGAGGTACCACCCAAGGGTAGTTTTGACAATGGCTATTTGTACTTATGCACCTGATGCAATAATATTGATTTCTCCATCTGTATATGCTGAACTAGTTTGTTTCCATGTGAGAAACTGGTAATGCAAAATATATATGTTGCCATATATTTACCAACCGCTCAATCCTTGTTCCATATCCATATACAGGGTGCTCAGGAGAAGCGGACGTCTTGTACAGGCACAGAAAAAGAAGTTAGGTCTCCAGCACTCCTTGATTATATTTAAGTATCTTTATTATAGCCACATTGGCAAAAAAGTTAAAAAAGCATAAAAACAGCTACCGCCTACGCGTTTCGAGCATGGCTCTTAAACATGGCTTCATGCAACAAGCCATGTTTAAGAGCCACGCTCGAAACGCGTAGGTGGTAGTTGTTTTTATGCTTTTTTAACTTTTTTGCCAATGTGGCTATAATAAAGATACTTTAATATAATCAAGGAGTGCTGGAGATCTAACTTCTAGTTTGTTTCAATGTCAAGCAAATGACTGTAATGTCTTCAAAATATAAAACACTTTTTTTTTAGATCATGTCATATATCATATAACATAATTTTTAAAATGTGACATCATCTGAGGCAATTACTGATTGAAATAGTTAATAGAGGTGTACTAGAGAGGAGAAAGACACAATTCAAAACAAATTAAACAGAATAATATTATAACATGTCATACATCATATACAATCTTGTGCAAGCTAAAATAGCAAAACAAAAAGAAACAAAACCCTCCTGATGAAGGGAGGAGTTGTGCCACCCTGAAACGTTGTGCTGTCTGTTTGAGGTCCTGCAATAAAAATGAAGATGTTCCCCTAAAATGTAAGGTGAGCGGCTGGCTTTGATGTGTATCTTGCACTTTGGGTTTTACTGGCGCCCTGTCAGGTCTGTTCAATGGACAATTGTACACTGGATGTGACAATATTGTGTATTTCAGTTTATTTTATAGGATCTTACATTTTTTATAAATCTATAAGAATCTCATTATATAAGATTCTTTAGTCTTCTGCTCAGTTGACAAAAACAAACTTAAATAGATAAACTTAGATAAATTTTACCTTGTATGGAATCAATATATCAATATATTAGTCTATGATGTCCATGGTGTCCAGATATTCTGCCACCCTCCTTTCAGTTTCCATTATGTGATTGATGTAAATTCAACCTGTCATTTTAAAGTGATTGGTGGATGACATGAAAGTTGGTGGTTTATGAATGGTTATTGTACTGATTCTACCAGAATGCCCTTTGGCTAAAGGGTATGAGCTGAGGATCACTTCTAATTATTTTTTCCTACTTAACCCCACCTTTAATTATACCTTACCAACTGTAACAAAATAGCTGCATTTCTTTCCAGTACTACTGTTATGTTGCTAACAATACCCATATAACAGTTAAAAATCCTTTTATATTTTATATATATAATCAAATACCAGTTATGGAAATATTTTTTATAAAGCCATTTGAATAATTGAAAACTGAATGAAATACTGTATATGGTAACAGCAATTCTGATGGATCAATAGTATGGTAATAATGGAGATTTATTAGCAATGCTACAACATTACGAACATTACCTGCAGTAATGTTTCCCCTAGTGTCTTTTTTGGGAACAAGGTAAATTATAGTTATTTAGAAGTTGTGCAGTGCCCTGAAACTATAGTAATATCTATACAATTTGTACTGCAGCATTTCACCACATATTTATTACTTTACAATTCAAAAATGGTCAGGACTCAGTAAGCATCACAGACCTATAATATTTTTAAACAGGCTCAGAGGTCTGCTAAGGCATTGAATTGGATAGTGAATACCCTGCTTGAGAATGGATTTGGATCTAAAGATGCTGCACCCATCATTGGTATGTAAAATATGACACTGAATGGAATGGCATTATTATCATGTTAACTCAATGACCTCATATACTGTAGACCAGGGGTCTGCAACCTTTTGGGCTGAAAGAGTCATATACGTGCGGCTCTCTCAGCCCTTTTGAATCTGGTGCCACTGACGTTACCTATTGACTAGCATTCTAGACTCGTAGTAACATCAACAGCTCCTGATTGGCTAGCAACCTGGAAGCCGGTGACGTCAGCGGCTCCTGATTGGCTAGCAACCTGGAAGCCGGTGACATCAGCGGCTCCTGATTGGCTAGCAACCGGGAAGCGCTGAGAGCTTTCTCTCTACAGCACTTGCCGGCAGACTGTAATGTATAGCTTGAAGGCGCTATTCAAAGAAGTCTGTAGCATACATGTCTCACACTTTAAATCCAAGCCTAGCAAGTGGCAATCGATTAAAAAAAATAATCTTAAATACTATGGAATACTTAATGGTTAAATTCAGATCTTTCTGATAGCTTTGAATTGACTCACCAAATGTATAAAAGGGTTGGACACACTGGGACCAAAATCCTCCTGTTGGCATAATTCTAATTCCCTTTTAAAACTTTGAGTAGCAGTTATTTACATGAACCACTGAGCCTTCAATAGTCAAGGGAAATGAAACAATACTTGCTTACAAATGAAAAGCAACAATTTTCAAGTTGAAATTGAGCAGCAGTTTTTTTTATTTGAGACTTACAGATGGTCGCTCCAGCCTTCAATGTATAAGAAACTGGATTAGAAAATGATGAAAGATAAAGAAGAATAGAAAAAATGACTGTTTCAGAAAAACTTCTGCTGCTCCTTTTGAGCACTTCCATCATAGTACTACATATGCAAAATCAAATAGTAAAACTGCAGCATCACAACTGGAACCTTAAACCATTGTTTATTTATTGGTTTACTATAATATGTAATATAATACTGTATACTATGATATGTTTTGGGTTTCAGGCCCTTTCTCAAAATAGAATGTGCAGCAGCCCTATACATGTCATGTACACCAATAAATACAGTGATTTAAGCTACCACTAGTGTTTCTGCCTTTTTACTATTTGATTTAAATTAGAATATAAAAGATATGATTGTTCTATTATAGTAGATAATACATATATTGAATGTGTGCAAATAAATCCCCAATAAGGCATCAAACCTTCCCCAGCAGTACGTGCTACTTATATAGTTTCAGTTATTTAACAACTCTAATAGGCTTCAACCATTTTAACATTCTCCTTATCAATTTCCAGTATCCAGTAAATTAATAAGAGATATTGATTTGAGGACTAAGGATGAATCCGTTCAAATACAAAGTCACGTCAATGCAAGAAATATTCAATACCCTGAATCCAAAATTATTCGCTTTCCAGTGCCAGATGAAAAAGTTCCTTGGGAGGTAAGAAAAAATGTGCAATATAAAACAATTATTAGTATTTTATTTTTATGAGAATACATCCATATATAGCAGAGCTGTCTTTATCATTTAACACTCTGTGATATGATTCACTTTGCAGGGTTTCAACACAATACGATAAGATAAACTAAAGATAACAAATTGACCCAAAGCTACATGTATAAACGGAGATAAATCTGGGGTATCCTAAGCTTATTGGACTAATTATCTCAATTGACAGAATATGCTTTACAAATATATATATATATATATATATATATATATATATATATATATATATAACATCAAACCTTTTATTGCAATGGCTCAAGTTATTAAAATAAAATCAGATAAAATAAAGTTGTTTAATGTTTTCAGATAAAATGTTAGTAAATATATTTTCTTTGTCTCTATTTTTAAGGCAGAATTTAATATTTATGATCCTCCTTTCCACATTGCTGTAAGAGAAGATAAAAGACCTCAGGACCCATTCCCAGAGTAATATTTAGAATATTTTAACTTTAAAATAGAATATGTTGTGTCTGCATTCAATATGCTATATGAGATTATAAAAATGTGCTGCTGTTTTCAGTTCCTCGGAGGATCTTTTAAAGATCACCTATAATGCTATGGATGGAAATATTAATCGGCAAAGCTTCTGTATGACATATGAGGTCAAAGATGGACTGCCTCTGTAAGTTTGACAATTCTATATTTGGATTTAATTTTATTATTGGTAAAAATGGAAAATCTGTTGAACCTTGATAAATATGCTCGTCAGTTGCTCAGTAATATCCAGATATAGAATCCAGGGATACCCAATATAATGCCCAGATACACTACACTTTTTAACCAATAAAAAGGAAAAACTCTATTCGGTGCATATAGCCCAACCATAATATCTTAAGAATTTCCAGAAGGATAACTACAGGAGCAGATGAAACAGGGGGAAGCACTTTACCTGGATTTTTGTAATGTTCTTGACTTCTCCTTGGAGTTTCTGACCGCTAGCTAATGATTTTCATTGATGGAGAGAAGCTTCCACAAGAGCTTTATCAACACATGGAAGGGAAACATGGTTAAGAATTTACTATGAAGGAAATGCCCTTTACCTCTGTGCTCATAGATGGTTCCCCATGTCCCTCACAATAGAATTATGTCGTTTGAATAAAAAAAGCTTACTATATATTTAGCTAGATTAAAGTGCATTTTTTTTTGCATGGAGTGGAGATAAAGTAGATAGAAATGAGGTAGGTGATTACAGACATTGCAAGGGTCCTTTGGTAGCTCCACCCCTGCCCAAATGACACAGAGGTCAGAAGAAAGTAATTAAGAGGAACCATGGTAGATGTGCTGATTCTGCACCTGAATTTATTTTTATAACATCTGAAGTTGTGGGCTTCAGTGGAATTGTATACTTTTGTTACCTGCTTTTCTACTTGTATCAATCTATGTGAATACTATTTTATTACTGCAATGCAAAATGAGTTTATTATTGACTTTTAATGTATATGTATTACTTCAGCAACTGTTTTCTGGTATTTATTACAGAAGTCCAGTGGAATATATTTTTTTTTTACATTTTTAGACTAACATTTCATATTGATATGATAGGAACCCTATGGGACGTACTGGTCTGAGAGGAAGAGGGTGTTTGTGTTGGTTTGGACCAAACCATGCAATTCATCCTATTATAACACAGTATGTATAGTTTTGGTTTTTTTTTAATCTTAAAAAAAGTTAATAGTTTCAACCAAAAAAAAATATTTTTTTTACCTCATTATGGTATAGAAACAATTGTAATTATTATACTGTCTAATTGCCTGAGACTTGAAATGGTACTACTAATCCATTCATACTTGTAATTACATGGTTAAATTATGTTGCATAAATGCATCATGCATTGCATTTGAAAAGTACTTGGCAGGGACTGAACCAACTGAACATATTTCATATAGCAGCTGTTACATGAAATCTAATAGTTATTTCTTTAGTTACATCTGTGCCCCCTTGCTTTTAATATTAATATTATAGAACTGTGGAATGCACAGTGCATGTATAAGGTTTGGAACATAAAGGAATGTTTATGCTTACATTTAAAGTGGGCCCTGTTAGGTCCACTTAACAGACTTATTTTAGAAAGCAGGGAATTGTCTTAGCTGAATGCTAAAAGCATTTAGCTAAGACTGTAGTAAAAGAAGCAAACTCCCTGCATCTTTTCTGCTCCGATGCTTGACTTGAATCAAAAGTCCGGTTGGGTGGAGCTAAAGGATTGACATTATAGTTCCTTCAATCAAATCCCTGCTAGATTGTGATTTTAGGGATCTGAATGGAGAAACTTTTATGTCATTTATCCTTTTAGCCCTGCCAAACCCGACTTGAGATTCAAATTGGGCATTGGAGCAGATCCTGACAGGTTCACTTTAAGATCGCAACAAAACTCACTGTAAATTTTGTATCATAATTTTACACTATATTTTATAAAGTACATACTAATATCTCAAAACATATGTATTAAAGGTGGAAAATAAATAAGGATGGCTCGATATGTAAAAAAAAGTCAAAGAAGATGCTTGAAATTTTAGTCATCAAACAGCAGTCTTCTGAGCAATGGGCTCTTCCTGGGGTAAGTTTTCTCAGGGAATGATTCTTCACACTGCTTGTATTGTTTGTATTAGATTATGTTTTTATCATGCTGATATTGAGAATCCTGGTTGGTGCAAGGCAAATGAGCAGAATTTTATCAAGAAAATTTTATAATAAGGTAATAAATCCAAAGTTACACTGCAGAGTTTCTATTTGGTGATGAAACACTTGTTCCTTGTCAGTATTTATTATAACTCATAGACACCTAGTCAGGAATTGTGCACCAACTGTAGTTGAACCCATGCCTGTAAATTTAAAAGGAATGGTTGCATGTAGAATTCTTTAAATCTCCCAAAATAAGGACATAGGCCAGGACACAAGGACATTTGATACAGTACACATCTACAGAGTCACAGGAAAAAGTACCACAGATCCTGTGTTTTGTTTCTCTTCTAGGATGTAATACAAATTCCCCTTTAATAATGCCTGAACAATTCTGGCAATTAAAACAGGGGAAAGTGTCCTACATGATGATGTAAGGATGATTTAAGATGTATAGGTATTTTTGGGTAAATCCTGTCGATAGCTCTGTCCTCCACACTCTTTCCCTGCCTTCATGAAAACAGGGGAGGGTCATGAAACAACTTGCCAGTAGCATTATCCCTTTGTGTAACAGGCCAATGATGTAAAATGATTTTATGTACCGTATTTTCCGGACTATAAGGCGCAATTAAAATGCTGAGATTTTCTCAGCAATACTAAGTGCGCCTTATAGCCCGGTGCGCCTAATCTATGGCTTACGTCTGGGCATCGGGCAGGCATCAGCAGGCATCGGGCAGACATGGCAGGCATCGGGCAGGCATCTGGCAGGCATGTGCAGGCATCGGGCAGACCGGGCATGCATCTGGCAGGCATGTGCAGCCATCGGGCAGACATGGCAGGCATCGGGCAGGCATGTGCAAGCATCGGGCAGACATGGCAGGCATCAGGCAGGCATCTGGCAGGCATGTGCAGGCATCGGGTAGACATGGCAGGCATCGGGCAGGCATCTGGCAGGTGTGTGCAGGCATCGGGCAGACTTTGGGAAACACGCGGCAGTTAATGAGTGCAGTGAATATTCATGAGCCGGATATCGTCATCGTGCTGCGCCTTATAACCCGGTGCGCCTTATGTGTGGACGAAGACCTGATGGAAGCCGCTGAAAGTAAGTGCGGCTTATATTCCGGTGCGCCTTATAGCCCGGAAAATACGGTATACTGTTCGAATGGCAATTATAGGTTGGCACAAAGACAATTTTGCCAACCTGCTCTGGCATTTGCTTCCCTAAGTGAGTTTCACAGGAATGCATAAAAACTTTAGTGCACATCTTGTTAAGTTCATGACCTTTTTGTAAGAATTTTTTAATTAGTAAGTCTGCTTCCTGACAAAATTTGAAGTAATTAGAGGAACTACTTTGAGCTCCTACAAATTTGGTTTTCAGAAAACCCCGATGACCTTTAATGGAATGACAGCTAACAGCTCTCAAAACATTATTACAGTCTGTGGGCTTATGGTACACACTATTTATAAATTCCTCCTCATAAATTCCACCAGCACATGCAGAAAGTGTAATTTGTTCATATAGTACTCTAATGTAAATTTAATAGTAACTAAGATTTTGAACCGTTTTCAGTAGTAACTGTTCATATACAAAATGTGTCATTTTAACGTCAGTTCTGTTTTTCTGTTTTCTCCATCATCTATATGATATTGTTTTTTTCTTTTGACATTGCTCTTCTCTGCCTCCCATATGTATGAACCAAGAACTGCAGACAGCTTAATATTATTAGAATAATTAGTATTCATATCTTGAATATCTGTAACAAGAATCTACAAGCTGTAATTTATCTAAATTCCTTATTGTTTGATTGTGATTGTGCAGAATTAAATGGTTTGCGTAGAAAGGGATGCTTAATCTAACATAATTATTGCTTTCCAATTTTTTTTTATTTATGTTTTTGATTGTGAGATATAGGTGAAGTAGATGGTGATCAGTCAAGTACTAGATCTGGAGTAACACTGAAATTCTACTAACACAGATTCATAAAATATTTCCAAATTATTATTTCTTTTACAATAAAACTATGTTCATTGTGTGGCCAACACGTTGATGCTATTATAATTTTTATGTCATTCTATTGTCCCCTTTATCAATTCTAATAGTACTAATATCAAAATGTAGTAATTTTGCAAAACAAATTATTGTGCCTGTTTTATATTAATAAGCAAAATTCCTGTGCTTTTTTTTTATATTCAAACAGGGTTCAGTAGAGCCAGGGGAAAAATTACCATATAAATTAAAAAAAATTTTAAAAAGTAACTTTCTGAAAACTTTTGAAAACCTGCTGAACAAAGGTATTGAGGTAAGTAATAAGTAATCCTCTAACTAATAAGTATTATGTATGTCTCTGTTATGTTAGTAAATTTAGTTAAATAACATAAACCTAAAGCGAGAGATTAACACCCATAATGGGTGGGCAGACAATAAAATCTTCAAGATTTAGTATAAATCATATTACATCATGTAAGGACACACAGACATACTAAGTTTAGTTTAACTAGGTTTAACTTTTTCACCTATTACATCAATTGAAAACAGACAAAAATAACACTTGCTGACACAACCATAGGCATGAATACTGTAACTTCAAAGTTTTCGAATGTGCATTTAAGTCTGCAACTTTGTTGCCACGCAAAACCCTTTAGGGAATACAGACATTGAAGGTATATTTGGTAAGTTGACATCTTTGTACACAAACTCTTTCTGCAGCCATAGATAAAACCTCAGTAGTTCTATTAAATTCATGTCCTCTTTGTAGAGCTTCTACTAGGTAGACTACCGGAGAATTTTATATGCCACCGTGTTCTGAATATGTATAAAACATGATTATATTCTGTTTTATGTGTCTCTCCTGTGATGTAAACAAATGCAAGTTGATTCCAAGGCACACATTTTCCTGGTATTTTTTTTACTATCAAGGTGAATAAGCATGTGACATTCATTTAAAAAAATGGAATAAGCTTTCCAGGAAAAAGGTGCCTTTGTATTCTTTTGTGACTATTTCCAATCTGTTTGCTATTGACCTACACTGAGCTTTCTAGTTATAGTGCCTAATATTTTTTTGTTAACACAAACAACAATATCAATTTAAAAAGCCTTTTGTCAATTTTCATATATTTTTTTTATTCTAAAAAAGGAAAAAAATTATATTTTCAGGCAGTATTGGGGCTATCAAACTCTGCGTGCACATGTACAATGAGAAAAATTTGCTAGCCCAAAACATTTTTCTTTTTTTTTTTAAATCTTTTTGTATATTATTAAGTCTATCTGTATATAAAGAAAGTGGAACCCATCGAATTCCTGCACAGCGACAATACTAAATTCTGTAAAGCTTTAAACTTTTATCAGCTTTCAAAGCCTGTTGAAAAGTCAAATTGTTTTGAGAGTTATTGGGTCCTTCAAACTCAGCACACCTTCACAGTGACTGAGTTCTGATTTTTTACAGTCTGCTTTCCTCTGCAATAGTTTTCATTGTAATTAACTAATTGGTTTGAACATATATTCATTTGAGGGAATATGACATTTTCTCTTTAAGACATAATGATTCTTTCATTTATAAGGTTTACAAAGGATATGTTGATGATCCCAGAAATACAGATAATGCTTGGATTGAAACTACGGCAGTTTGCTTGCACTTCAATAACTCAGATGACCTACAGCTCTATGCACTAAACCAAGTATGTACATCATTTAACTGGTAAATGTTTATGCTGTTGTATGTTTGTTGTGAATAGCAACATTTTTCATCAAGAATAGAAGTTTTTAATGCAAAATCAGTAAAGGGACTCCTATGATTTTTGGATTCATTTTATTGCAGTAAAAAATATCTAATATTTGATACTTTTTATCAGTCTGATTAGAGGATTGAGCCATTTCAGATTCATTGTGACTGTGACAAAGTGGCATGAAACACTCAGTGGGAGCTGGTCAGGAGTGACCTTTAGCCAATACATAATTGTAATAGCAAAAATATTCATCAAAATGCTGCTCACTAAAATCTGCTAGACTGAAGCTTTTCTTCAATTCTTTCAGCTTTTTATATTCTATTAAAAAAAACTCATATTGTTTATAGAGATAATGGAACTCATCAAACTGCCTGTGCACAGCTATACTGAGTGAGGTTTCAGGGTTAAAACCTTTTGTCCATTTTCAGATTTCTGCATTTTTTTATCATAAGTCGGTGAAATGATATTTTTAGCAAATGCTTGGCTTGTTAATTTCTGTCCTACATCACCAGTTCAGCATAGATAGGCAGGATAGGATTGAACCAGTTCATTATATTTTGAAGTTTGCAGTTGTTACACTTTATATATTGTAAGCAGGTGTATGGAAAAGTGGTGGATGGAGTATACGTGCCACTGAGGTTATTGGTAGCAGTGGAATAAAATCCTGGTAAGAGCTGTGCCCGGCAGTATTAAACTGCCAGAGATGTTTCTTTAACTAGATTTTGGGACCAGGATTTAGTAATGGCTGAAGAGCTTGGGAGGGAAGGTCACACCTATACTCCATCCCAGCGTTTTCCCCTAATGGTTCTCACCTAACCTGAATAAAGCAGGTAAAAGTTTTGCTAGCTGAAGAGAGAGTGAGAAGGTAAGACAGTCAGACAAGCTGCTGCAGCTTGGGTATGGACCCCTTCTGAACAACTATACTGGTAAAATATAAAAGTGTTTTTTTTTTCCTTATATTAACCGGTGCTTGTGGAAACCATTGCTTTGATTTATTTTTGTGCTGAAGAAAAGCATACTGACCTTTTTGTGTTCATCAGTACTGGACAATAAACTGGACTTTATGTTTATTTTATCATTGGCCAAGAGTGCCTATTGTGTTTTTTTCACGTAGCCCAGACCCGGTTTACAATATATATATATATATATATATATATATATATATATATATATATATATATCTACTTCAGCAAATCCAGTTGCCATAATACCAAGCATACAATGTACAATGTAAAAGTTGGTGTGGAAGGGCTCTTTGAAAACTTCCTGTAAGTCATGTTATTGTAATCTGTGTCAATAACTTCTTTAAGCTAAGAATCATACCTGATTTCTGTTACTTTGAATATGGTCTCAGCTTTATAGGCTGTTAGAGGAAGTGGAGCTACTACCCTTTGAATTCTGGGAAATAATGGAGTCTCAAGTTTTATCATTTTAGTTAATAATGATTGATGATGCAAGGGTTTTTAAAAAATAAATGCTACATTGCAGGAGTATTTGTGCCCAGAGTTAAAGCAATAAAATATAATCTATAAAAATCATCTTTTGTATTTAGTAATTTATAGTCTTTTAAGTACAGTAATCAGACATTCCCTGGAATCTCTATAAATTTATCAGTATATAGAATGATCTAGATATATATAGATGTCATTAACCGGTGTGTCATTTTCTGTTTGTTTCCAGAATTTACAGTTCCATGATCAAGAATTTTTTATCCAATGGAAAATTGTAGACCAGAAAATCCCGCTATATGCAAACCAGAAAGAAATACTGCAGAAGGCAGTAGAATATCACCATGCTTATTACTAATATCATAATGTCTGCTTAGCTTTTTAACATAAGAATTCATTTTAAACAGTTTTAGAGGGATTCATCAACAGGGGCAAAGGAGGTCTAGTAACCCATAGCAAACAATCAGCTATTAGTTCTGAAAACAAACTTGCAATGGGTTACTAGACCTCTATAAATGATTTCCCATGTTGCTGAATTCCCTGTGTTCTTTTTTGTGACATTTGCTCTCTTCTTTTCACTTTACTGAAATGACTTCTAATTTCCATGTATAATATTGCAGTAAATACAGAGCTATATTTTATTCTAAAATTACTTGTGACTAAAGAAAACAATCAACAGATATGATACATGTACACATACAGTATTTTAAGTGGATGTTACTGCCACAAAAACATATTTTTTCCTTTGCTTAGTAATGCATACTGTTTAGTAATGTTAATTAATGTTACATTTTTTTTAAAATGTTGATTCTACAATAAGATACTATCTCGTCCTATCACCACCCCCATTACATTGAATTGAACCTCACCAACTACTTACTTGGTTCTACTGCGGCCAGCAGCAGTTGTTTTGTCATTTTTAATTCATCTGGTTTTCAATATGATCATCATTGTTGTGATCACTATAAATAAAGGACACAGTAAGTATTATACTCAAAATGGCAAAATAGTATAGTATCCATTATCAATAGTTAATAAACATGTTCCTGTGAAAATGTAGTATGTTGTCTGTTTATTAAAGATATACCTAATGCTGGGCATATATGGTCATTTTAAAGTAGATATATATCATTTTTGTATCATTTTCATTCCTATGTTTTATATTTGTTTTATATTATTTTTTCAACTTAGTCCATGCAGCATTCAGTATATACTATCTTTTTGTTTTGAGGCAACATCCTAAATATAAATGGAGGACATTGTCAAACACAGTTTATTTTACCAGCTGTTGGGAAGAATTGTCATTTATTGTCAGTTGTTTTCATTTTCCTATCAATTCAAGAGCTACAATGTAAATTTTTTAAATTGTACTTTTTATTTAAAAATATTGCACGTGATGCTTTTGCCATTGGGTATGTTTGGCCGAAGTAACCTCACAGGTAATCCCATCCATTTTATAACGATTCATCAAATACAATGCTAGTACTGTTTATGGTTTAACCCCTGTAGTGCCAGAGGGTTTAGTCGTATTCTCACCACACTTTGCCAAGCAGTTTTGAAGCATTTTGTGCACTGTATATGTTTAACTAAGATTTTTGAAAGGAAAGCAATGTGATTTCCAGGAAAAAAAAAAAAAATATATATATACAGTATATATATACTGTATATAGTGTACATATATTTAGCAGACTTTGGACTTTTTAATGCCGTGTCTTGTTTGTCAATTTTTCTTTGCTTGCTCATTTTGAACTGAACTTAAATTGGCTAAATCATCTGCATTGGTTTTGAATGATTGTGTCATTTGCATAATTTAAATTATTTCTAATAGACTCCAATGTACCAGAGTGTCATTATACATTAATGTTTTGTCTTCATTAGTATACTCTGAATGGTGGAATGATATACTACAAAAGGCAAAACTAAATACATTTTAAAATACACATGCCCTTTAACTTGCTGCTGTTTATAACTTACTTTGATAAGTTCCTGAGAAGTATATAAAATGCTACTCAGTTACTTTTCTATTTATTTGTTTTCAATCTCTGATCTGCAATGAAAAGCAAATGGATCAGGGCGATTGGTGCAGGGCTGGAGTAATAAGCAGGACAGAAAGAAAATCAGGGAGCTGAGTAAAAATAGAAAATATGAAAATCCTACATCTTTTTTTATCTTCTCTTTATCACACATTAACATTCCCTCGTGCATAAATGGTCACAATGTAAATAATCTATTTCTTCTGAGGTTTAAAGGCTTATGTTAAATCTTTGTTCCTCGATGAATATTATAATAAAGTACAGTACTGAACTTATTTTGTGATTACCATGTAATGAACTTGTACTGGGTTTTGTATATACAACCATGGCTAAGCTATAAAAAAAATTATACCCACTAAGAGGTGTGACCCACAGGCTGACGAGGCTTTTTGTTGTCCTCTTACTGAAGCAATTTTCAAGACTGAAAAAACTCATTTTTATGTAAGAAAGAGCAATAAATGTTACTGGTAATATTAACATCAGAATACCAAGTATATATATCACAGATTGAAAATGTGATATATTTTCATATCCAAGTGTAAGGTTTTCTGGCACTTCACATAAAAAATGATTTATCTGTTTTCTTCCACACAAGTTTAAATAAAATATAAGTGCAAAATAGGGAGCAGAGAGAAAAAACATAGCTCCAAGTACTTGTGACTATCTCCATACAAACAGATCTACTGATTATTACAATGTAATGTAATGGATAGCATATAACTATATACTGATCAAATTCCAATTACAGCAAGCAAAATGAATTCAGTTTTCCCAAGAGAAAGGGATATATTGAGTTGCACATCCTGCAAATGAAATGGTTTTTCTCAATGACAACAAATCTGTTAGCGTCCAAGGAAGAACTGATGTAGATTAGCAGATGTCAAGTAGATAGAAAGAAAAAAATACATAGGAATGTGATCTGCACAATGTGATCTGCACAAATGGACACAAATTTGAAATTCACACTTTGATGAATAACCTACAGTAACAGTTGTAAAATGTATCCTACAAGGATTTTTTCTCTTGTAGAAAATGCTTCCCTAGATGGCAGATTTTTGATTTTGTGATGTGATTTGGAAAAATATGTTAGAATTATTTAGGAGCTTCCATTTATATTGTTCCATTAAAGCCGCGCACCTTTGAAATGAATGTTTTGCATGTATGTTATTAAATAGGTCTAGGAGTTTGTGCTGCACTTTTAATTGTTTGTATGCACATGGTTTTCAGTTGAAAAGCATCTGAACAGATAGCTGTTTAGAACTGCAGCATGTGGATGCTGTGTATCTGTTTAAAAAGGATGACATGGGAAACTTAACTAAGATTAGCATTTTGTTAATTTAAGAATGGTCTAAATCAGCTCTGGTACTTTGCTTGCTGCATGCTTTTATTGAAACAAGAGTGGTCAGATCCTGTAATCGGAGAAACCCTAGGTGTGCTGTACACCCTATTAGAAATGTATGATACAGACATTAAATTTCTGTAGCACCAGAGTATATCAGCTGTATATAATTAGTCTCCATAAAGAAAATAAGAAAGCTCTAATGCAAGCTGAGACTTTAGAAAAGCTCAGTAACTTATTTTTCTTTAGAATGATGTTAATATTGGGAGGTATAGGAAAACTGTAGGACTATACAGAACTGCAACTACACTTACAATTATTCCTTAGCTATGCTGGGTAATAATAGAGTGGTAGAAACTATGGGTAGCTATTCCACATGAAAGTCTTACTACCTTTTGCACAGTTTCAAAGCACAACTGTTGATCATTCTCTCTCATGTAATCAAGTTGCATCTTGGCTGATTTCTTACCTTCTTTGTCTCCTGTGGTAATGACTCTTCATCTCCTATCCCACTTAGTGTGGGGGTGCCTCAAGGGTCTGTCCTTGGTCCTCTGCTGTTCTCCCTGTACACGCTCTCCCTGGGTGATGTCATACCACCTGTATGCGGATGACATCCAACTTTACTTATCTAACACCTTAAGTCAATACTAAAATCCCTGTTTCCTTGCTATCTCCTCTTCGTTGGCCCGGCGCCGTCTCAAACTAAATCTTGATAAAATTGAACTGATTATTTTCCCACCTAAACCTGGTCCTGCTCCCTCCTTTTTCATTTCAATTGATGATGTCATTATTAACCCTGTTACTTCTGCACTTTGTCTTGGGGTGGCTTTTGACTCTGCTCTTTCCCTCTCTAAGCACATTGCTACCACTGCTAAACACTGTCGCTTTTCCTTCGTAATGTTGCCAAGATATGTCCGTTTCTCTCTCCGGCCACTGCTAACACCCTCATGCACACCCTTATTTTATCCCACTTGGACTATTGCAATGCCCTTCTAACTAGCCTCCCAGTTTCCCATCTTTTCCCCCTCCAGTCTATTCTAAATACTTCAGCTAGAATAATTTCCCTCTCTCCCCTGAAGTCTCCCTCCCAACTTCTGTCTGTGCCTTGACTCCCAGTTAATAAACGAATTATTTACAGTGTCCTACTTTTGACGTTCAAATTGCTTCACTCTGCTGCTCCTCCCTACATATCTTCCCTGGTTCACTTGTATGCATCAACTCCACTCTTCACAAGGCAACCTTCTTGAGGAACCCCTCACCAAGACTTCCCATTCTCATCTTATACCCTTCTCACTTGCTGCCCCTTATCTTTGGAATTCTATACCCCTCTACCTCCGCCAAGAGCAATCCATCAATATCTTCAAATCTAAATTAAAATCTTACCTCTTGGAGCACTAGCACTGATTTTCATGTCTATATTAATATTTATGCAGTTATATTCAAAATCTATATTTATTTTCTTATTTCATTGGCACCTGTAGCCAAATGAACTGTCACATTATCCTAATGCACTTGTTACCCTCCTATACGTTTATGTAAGTCTTCCTCCTACTTAGATTGTAAGCTCTATGGGACAGGGACCTCTATCCTCTTGTTTCAATCATGACCTGGTACTTAGAGTGATGGCCTATTTTGTCTGTCATTTCAATTATAATTGGATCACTGTTTTATCTTTTGTCCTCTCTGTTTATGTGCTCTCCCTCTCCTTCAACCAGATCTGAACAGCAGTGGTTGCATATTACATATACAATATTTTATGAAGTGGGCAGCCACCCCCTGGCCAGTTGTGAGAATGCACTCATCCAACAGGCAATCGTATTTGGGGTTTTTTTAACTCACAGAAAATGGAAGTGGCATGATCTAGCAGTAATGAATAAAATTATTTTACATATATTGTCACTTGTATTGTGATTGGGTATAAAACCGGATAGATCTAAGTGAACTTATTGTGGTAATAGTGGTGCCAAACTGCACTGCCAATCTTTTAGCTAGTGTTTTTGCAGACATTTTGGTATGAGTGAAATCTGGCTATAACTTTTGGAACGATTGTAATGAATGCTCTTTACATAACTCATGTTTAAGAGTGAACTTCCATAAAGGAATGAAAAAAGATGTGTTAGGTGGGTATTAAGCTACGACAGAAATTTTTTATAGTAAAAGGCCCTGAAACTGTCTGGTCTCTTGTATTGCTTGGGTGAGCTCCTCTGTATCTATAGCTTGTCCCAATTGTTGGATTTGTTCATTTATGAGTTTTAGGTTTTCACTGTGTTTCTGAAGCTTTGTTTGATTGGGGGCTTGATCACTTGTATAAAGATCTGAATACTATGATTGTTTGCATATTCATAAAATCTTTGTCCTGTTTTTTTGTAATGAATATGCTGCCTTATCTTCCTTTTCTTGAAGTAAATTGGTTCTCGCTTCTTTTTTTTGGATGCTTTTTGAATCGGTATCCCTCGTATTATGGCTTTATGAGTTTCGCACCAATAGATAAGAAAGTGTCCTTTGAGGAATTCTCTTTAAAAAAATGCTTTTTCTATCATGGTTGTTGTCTTTGAATCTGTTAATTGAGACTCATTTAATCTCCACAGTCCTTTACCACTTGTGTATGCCAGTTCCATATTAATTCTATCATAGCATGGTCTGACCAGGTGATGTCATGAATGTTAATTTTGTGAATTGCTTCTATATCTCTCCCTTGTGTAAATAAGTAATCAATCCTGGTAAAGGTGTTATATACTGGGGAGAAAAAGGTGAAGTCTCTGTTGATTGGATCTTGTTCTTGCCAAACATCAATCAGATTGTTTATAAGCAGTTGTTTAGTTATTTCTTTGGTGTCTTTTATAAGTTCTTGAAGATAGGAGTTGGATGGACAGTTTCTTGTACTGTTGTACTGTTATTGTGTCCCCTCCTATAAATACAATTTTAGCCATATTTTTTTTCTATATATATATATATATATATATATATATATATATATATATATCCCTGTATATTTTTTATTAATTGTAGATAATATGATCTGGTAAGACTACATTACAGTAGTAGTAGTGTAGTGTAGTAGACAGTAGAAGTCTATTGAGACTGTCTTTATCTGGTGCATTAACACCTATACGCAACAATTCGGACTTTAGTGAATAACCCCCATAATGTCTTATTTCTATAAAATGTGGAGCCATAGACTGATTTTTCACCATGCATTTTACATTGCACTATGTACTAGCAAACCTGGTGTGTGGTTTAACTGACATATGCCAAGCTTTAAGGCAGCAGTCCTCAACCTGTGGGTCACAACCCCATTTGGGTTCGAATGATGATTTGCCTGGGGTCACCTAAGACCATTGGAAATATAAGGATTAAATGGGGTTGCCCAATAATAATTAATAAATGGGGGTCTCCAAATAACGGGGAATTATACTAAAGGTATAAACAGCATTATATATGAAACACATTAAGTATCCTTTGATTTTAAAAGCCTTACCTGAACAAGGATAAAACTCTTCTAACAACCGTGGCAATGCTAATAATTCGAAGATCACCTACCATTTTCTTACTCATTTGACATCAAGAACAACTCTTGAAATTCAGAAACACTGAGAAAATTATATTTTAAAGTTCCCCAGTGTCCTTGAATAATATAGAATTCTGGATAAACTGAACACTTTAGGTCATAGAGCACAAGATATTATTATTTTGTATATTGATACTAATATTTAACAATAAAGATCCCTGTGGAGTAGCTAAGACTTGTTTTTTCATCTATGAACTAGTGAATATCCGCTGTCTAAAAATGTTTGACTCATCTTTAGTAATCTCTTTGTGGACATAGGCTAATTTGATACAATTCTGTGGAGTCTGAAAAATTATTATTTAGAAATAGTAATTCTGGTAATATTTGGAAGTAAAGAACAGCATATGTATGTCCATAGTCTTGAAATACAAGTCAGACTGTGAAGTATTATTTCATTTATATATCCAATATGTTTTTTCATGCAAAATAGCACACCATCAAGGCGGTAAGGAATGATTCAAGTGATAAAAAGAAGGAATTGAGTGGGTTATTCACTAAAGTCCGAATTGTTGCGTATAGGTGCGAATTCGCCAGATAAAGACAGTCACAATAGGCTGCTACTGTCACAGTCGCATCTTTATAATTAGAACATTGTCACAGTCATGACTTTATTATGGGAAAATTGTCGCAATCTTAGCATTAAAAATTTGTCGCGACTTTACAGTGGGGAAATTGTAGTGGATTTGCTATGGGAATCCGCTGTTTCCGAATTCGCACCTTAGTGAATAACCCCCTCCTCAATGGGATCCAGGCCATGTTGCAAACACATTGTCAATATATGCCTAACCCAGAGTAAAAAAATACAATGCATGTAACTCATTTTTTATATACAAGTTTTTTTTTCAAAATAATTAAAATTGATGACATAGGTTGGGGCATAAGTCAACCCCATTTTCATTCTTTTAACCTGTTAATAAAAACATCTTGAAACAGAAAGTAATTTCTCCTCAAATTTAGTTCCAAAAGACTTTCAGTGATAGGTGAAACAGATTAATTACAGCGTAAAGTAGACAAACAGGTATAAACCCTACAACATTTCTTTCATCCTTTTATTAAAATGCCCAGGGTATGATTCCAGCTAAACATGAAAATGCCCATTGAGAGGCTACATAGCAGTATTCTCTCTTTGCCAGTTCATTGCAACAACAAAATCCCGAGTCCAGCATGTTCCCTCCCCTCTATAAATACAATAAATAAAGTCATATGTCCTTTTGCAATGTCCTTAGTGAGTCTGAAATTTGCACATTAGGATTAAAAGAATAATTTCATAGCGTGTAATTGGATTTGATTGTTTTGATAGCTAACTTGCTCTGGGACTTACAACTTGCTCTGGGTCTTATTAGCATATGGAACGCAGTTCCAAAATCAACAAGATGTTTCATAATTCCTGTGTGTGAAGCAATTAAAGTACCATCTTCTGATGGTGACTGTACATTGCTTTTTATCGAGGATTAGCTTCTGTTAAGAGAATACACTTGGGTGTTCCTGACACACATCAGAATAAATGAATTTAATATATTTTTCTATTTTACAACAGTATCAAAGTAGCTTAACAGTATTACTGCATTTCCTTCCATGAAAAATAAAACTATAGAGATATATTTATTTATGTCAATAACCAATAACACACACAAAAAAAATTCTATTCTATTGGCATGTCAGTTATTCCTACATTGTACTTGTCCAAATGTTTTCTTTAATGTGGAATTCCTGAATTAATTGGTCTGTCTTGTCTTTCTTACTGCTGGGTACATCCATGTTTTAAATTTTAAGTAGACAACCCCCTACCTAGTCTTATTATTTCCTCTTAACTATAAATAATATACATACACATAAAGTGATCCAGCAAGCCCAATGGATAAAAGAGGCAATCCACAGAAACAAACCGAGGACACAAAGTAATAACGATCCAATTTGTATATAGGCCACTACAAGTGAAAAATGAGTTTAACCCACTCCATTTTATGTGTATGTTGTGCCAATGCACCTTGATCCTTTGCTTATTCCACTATGGCTGGTTTCAACGTGATATCATAAAATATATACACAGTATATATATATATCTTCAAAAAAAATGGAAGAATCTGAGGTATAAAGTTGTATATTTTGCTGCTCTCATTTGCATTCAAATAAAAACTAAGTATTAATGTTTAAACATGTATAAGCAATCATGCTTTTAATTTTTACACAGATCGGAGGTTACCAAAAGAGATGTTACAGCCAGTTTGGGATTATATATAATCATCAGTCCAATTGGTAATTATTGGTTATTATATTATACTCTCGAGTGATTTTAAGCATTGTCTCCAATGCAAACACAGAAATGGGATGCTAATGTACAGATTCCCTATCGGCAATAAAGGTTTATGCCAGGTGTGGAGTGGCAGACACTTCTGAGTTTTGTTGGCTGTTTAATATAGACAAGTAAAGAGTGTGTGAAAGTATGGTAAATAGCAATTTGGTGAAATTGGCAACTTGCAGTGTTAGTAAGTTGAGAAATCTGCAAAATGGCCAATATATTTCTGAAAAATACTTTTTTTTCTTGCACTTTTCAACCTTATTTACCTTTTATGAATAATTTCTGAACAGGAAAGCAACTTTAGAACTGCCTTTGCTTCCCAAAATAGTGACATCTTAATAGATAACTACTAAACTTTACCAAATTCTTGGGTGACATCTAAGGTGATATTGGGGTACAATCACTGCATATGTTAGATGAGCGGGTACAAGTACCACCATATTAGAAAGCAGAATTTACAGATTACAAAGCTTTTCTTTGCTGCACATTTTAGACATGTTGGGCCATTTGACTTATTTCATGTATAGCACCAATTGGGAACTAGCTATGACTGCCTTAACCATAAATCAGGGAGCAAATTAAAAACATATACAGTAAATAAATTGTATCTCCTTATGATTATTTAGCATAATCAGTGCAGGACATATAATAATGTTGTAAAACAAATAATGACATTTAAATGGCACACTTATTCCCTGGTACAGAGATCCTTAGACATTACTTATTTTTATAGAATTGTCCTGCGTCTCAGGTCATGTGACATGGACTGACATTTTCATGTATCTGGAACAGTCTGTTCAGTTTTCAGAACATTGACTTCCCGGGGGGGTTATTCACTAAGGTGCGAATTTGATTGTCGAATTCACAAAGAGCAGATTCCCATAGCAAATCCGCTACAATTTCCCCATTATAAAGTCGCCGCAATTTTTTAAAGTTAAGATTGTGACAATTTTCCCATAATAAATTTGCGACTGCGACAATATTCTCATTATAAAGACGCGACTGCGACAGTAGCAGCCTATTGCGACTGTCTTTATCTGGCGAATTCGCACCAATACGCAACAATTCAGACTTTAGTGAATAACCCCCCCCTCCCCAGTCACGTCTAGTTGAAAATTGTTGTTTGCATTTTTGCAATAGCTGGATATTTTTAATCAACTGATTACTTTTTAAGACTTTTTTCTTCTTATTAATATAAAATGTTTTCAAATTGCTGCCATTATAAGTATACCGGGAAAATCTGAATAGAGATGTGTGGTTTAGTTCTTTAAATACCTTTGTAGCAATACATCCTCAGTACAAACTCAAGATCACATAAGCTCTAAGATTTGCTGTTTTAATTTATTGAATCAAGACTAATGCTGCTTTCATCAATTTCTAGATGTGTTTTGCCGTTGCTTTTTTGGATCTGTTGTGATGTATCTGTGTGGAGGGGATGAGTTTGTTTTCTATGTGTATGTGTGTGTGTCAGGAGAAAGAAGATATATTTCGGTTGCCCAGCTATTCAGAAATTTGAGGGATATAATCATCACAAACAGCTTTTCTGCGTTTAATAAATTTCTAAAGTCTAGAATTATTGTTAGCTGCATTGTGCATGAAGGTGTTGCTTTTCATTTCCTTCAATAAAAACTTAAACATTAGGGGGGAAATGGTAGGGGGGGGGGGGGGG
>WMED01000637.1:0-32755 GCA_019650415.1 Pipa parva
CTACTATTTCTGGATTATATTACGGCTGTTTCTGAGCACCCCAGAGTTCACTTATTTTTCATTACATGGGATTTGAGCGAGCCTATTCCTTTCTTCTATATACAGACCTATTTAAAGTTTGGGCCAAATTTGCTTTAACATGGGGAAAAAAATTTCCTGACCTTCCATATGGTGATTGGTTACGATCAACAACATTCCTAATGATTTAAATTACCCCCAATGTTATGCTCTTTCAAATAACTATCCAAACCTTTTTTTGAAGCACTCCCAAGATTTTGTTAGAACCAGTTCCTGTGGAATACGATTGTTATCCACTACCTTATATATTCTATTACTAACCAATGTAATACAGCAAGCTTGCCATTAATGCAGCTCAGTGGAGTATACAGAAAGCATTTGGAAAGAAATAGATCTGACCCCCAAGCAACACAAGCAGTGAAAAGAGAGATATTTAATGCAAGCATATCAAGTCCAAGTTCCTGCGCATAAACAGATAAAAACAATATCCATAGCATACATATGAGGATCTTTCACATTACATGTTGTCATCATCAGAATCATCATCTTCTTCTAAAGATTCCTGTATTAAAAGATACAATTAAATTAGTAACACTGTCTTTGGTAAATTCTTACATTTACATTTCCAAAGCAACAGTTAACTAAATTCAACAGCAACATTAAAGGATATTTGAATGTTCAATTTACCTTAGCATATTTTTCAGCTTCTTCCCTAATATCTTTTGGAACTATTTCATGTCTTCCGTTGGTGACTGTTTCAAAAGGAAAAAAAACAAAACAAAAAAAAACCTTAAAAATTCAATAACTTTTCATTTTATAAATGTCAAACCTATAAGATGTTTGGTAATTGGGACCTCTTTCACCTGCCAGTGAGGAAAATTAGTTCAGAGGGAAGGGGGTGGGAATACTAAATCTATAGTACAAAAGAAGGTTCGTAGTCATACATTCAGTTACATTTAGTAATATTTCTTCAGAGTTCCAGTGAACTGAAATGCACCTAAAATATTGAATAACACAGAACATAGGATCTAATGCAGACCTGGGCATTGTAAAGCCCACGGGCCACATCTGGCCCTCCAACCATCTCCAACTGACCCACATGAGCATGCGAAAGTCACCATAGGTGCCAGCAAGCTAGGCACACCACTCCGGTCCTCTAAAACCACCCAAACTTTTCATGCTGCCCCATAAGAAAAATAATTGCACGCCCCTGATCTAATGCTCCTCTTGGTATACCCGTTATTAGAACACATGGCATTTAAAGGAACATTTTAGTCATAAACAATTATTTTCCTATTGTTCATTGTTAAATTAACTCCTTATTTAACATATGAAGTGTCTTTTGGAGCCTGGTCTGCTCCTTTAAGTGAAACAAATAGTCCATTAGTCTTAAAATTAAGCTTGGGGGTACAACAATTTCATCCTATTGAACAAATATGTGCCTCTCTGATTCTGTGTAGCATATCTAGGCGTCTTGGCCAGTTTTGTAACTAACAGTGTCAGTGAGACGCAGAACTAGAAAATGCACAATGTATGGGTAGTCCTTGTTTCTATTTTTATCAGCAGTAAGTCAGTACTGCATGTTGGACAAACTATTGCCTTTTTAATTACTCCAGCTTTACAGATTTATCCATTTATGTATGTATGTATGTATGTATGTATGTATGTATGTATAATTTTATTTATATAGCACCACAAATTTACTCAGCGCTGTACAGTTCAGCAATACAAATAAAATAGAGACGTGGGAAAAGTGCATAAAACAATACAAGTAAAATATCACAAAGATACATCACTTTAAGTGCTAGGTTGTGGTTGACACAAGAGGTTGGAGGTTCCTGCCCCGTAGAGCTTACAATCTAATTTATAAATGACCGTTATTTGACTATATTGTAATAAAGATGGAGAGCTGAACTAGACTCATGCTGTGCAATGTCAACAGTAACCTAACCCACCGATTAGTCTCTTTAAAGCACCAGTGACAACAGATTCCAGGTTTCTGTGGTAACACACCTGTGGACCTATTTCCTAGGTAATTTATTTTGGATTTCCCACATGTAAAAAACTGTGCAACAAAACAAATAGCAGGGCTTTAAACCACTAAACACCAATTGTACATACACTGATCATGCATAATAATGACCACCTGATGTTAACTAGTAAAAACTGCACAGTGAAAGCTCTCATTTAAAGGCACACTGACCTAAAAATGATAATTTCTTATTGTGCTTACTATATTACAGTTCATTTTCTAGACAGGCAAATAAAGTATTTATTTACAAATAGAAGGGGTTAGTATGGCTTCAAAGAGACATACTAGAAAAATTACAGATTACTGTATATTAATATAACTATCCAAAAAAGCTATTTTAATGTTAACAAACCTCCGGCACTCCAAATGAAGTTAAAAAATTGTTTCCTTTATTGAGCCAACATTAAAAGCAGAATCTTTAAAAGCAGAGACAGCACCAACGCGTTTCATGCGTTAGGCACTTAATCATGGTGTGTGTGGCTCTCTCTGCATACACAGTTTATATAGCGTACAGCTGTGGGAGAAATATCCAGTGCACTTACACTCCATGTGATTGCAAATGCTGCACTCAGCCCTGCTGAATGCGTCTAGCATAACAGCTGTCATAAAGGTAAAGTCTTAAGGGCAAGGTGGAAATGAAATGCTGCAGGCTTGATCAAAAACCACCGGTTCCATCACAGCAATTATAATTAATTAGATGTGTGTAGATTACATTTTATGTATATGCATCCATCCTAACATGGAGCTTAAATTACATATATTGCCTATACCAACAATTGATTAACCTGTCTGATAATACTAACAGGTGAATTAGGCAAAATATCTTCAAGGCACACTATTCAATTTAAAGTTAAGGCTGTAATTAATATACAGTATATGCATATAACATGTGTTAAAGAAATCTGGGCAATGTATCAGCCATGCTAGTCATATATATGATAAAGCAAGCCCTTATATATAAATGGCTCATAGCCAACTAAACCGTGTTATCACAAAATGGAATGAAGTGCAACCGGCTTTTATCCCACTTTTAAATTAATCTGAATTACAATGTTAGACAATCCTGTCATAAAGTAAATGAAACAAACATGAAACAAAGTAGAAACTTATATAAAAAAAAAACTTGTTATAATGTATCAAAATGTGAAAAGCTACACATCAGAAAACTAAAAGAAGCAAAACAGAGCAGAGGAATCATAATCTTGCAAACCATATAAATGACAAAAGCACACACAGAAAGCAACACGGGTCAAACATGCATTTATACATATTGCATAGTACACACGGATAAAAGGGGAAGTTAAAGGGAAATCCATGCTAAATCCATTATCTGGCTAACAAAATAAGATATGTTATGGCTAAATCACAAGTCTTATTTCTTATTCATAAAAATTAATGTGTAGAATCAATTAATTTAAGATAAGTTAAAAGAATAAAATTCTCCTAGTGTGAACTCTGTGAACTATACTGAAATAAAAAGGCAAACAGTGTTAAAAGTGGAGTGTATTTTATATTTATTTATATTATACATATTAAGATATAAAAAGCTATTTTAACATGTTTTCTCATCATGTAAATGAAGTGATAGGGTTCATTTTTGCACTATAACACCTTCATTAGCAAAAAAAAGAGATTATTTGTTTATGATCAATTTATACTCATAGTAAATGGTAATTATACATACATATCACTAATACAGTATCTCAAACCAATTATCCCTTTTTAAAATAATACACGTGAAATGAATCCTTTGCGGCCAAAACAATTCGTATCTCAAATTTCAGCTTGTATCTCAAACAGGAAAACGGTCCGAATCGCAATTCGTATCTCAAGAAATTCATATAGTGAGCTGTTCGTATCTCAAGGTACCACTGTACTTATGTAACAGACATTATCTGCGTCGCAAGCTGTAATGACCCTTCATTTAGGCCAATGTCACATTGGCTGTTTTGTAGCTAAGCTATTATTATTTAGAAAGCAAATCCACAAGTGTTCAAAACTCTAGAAAAAGCCCAAACATTAAGAAGCACTCATAGTGCTAAACCGCTATACAAATGAATTTGAGGACACAAACCAAATGTACCAATGATATAAATGGTGTATATCAGTGATTTTCAACTTCTTTACCTTGGGTCCACAAATGTTGCAGAAATGTAAATTACCTACTGATAAATGAATAGAGTACTGTGGGGGCTGTGGTTTAAAAAAAACTTGGAGCCCAAAGTTAAAGGAGCAGTCTGGACCAAAAAAAAAAACCACCTTTATTTGTGTTACTCATTTTTATTAAATGCAATTTATTAGCAATTAAAAAAAAAAAATTTCTTACCTGTAAAGAAGTGCTGTACAGCAGTTCCCTGTTGCAGACTCCATCTTCAGTCTCTGCTGGCAACTCTACAGTCATGCAAGTCATCCAGTGAGGATGCGTTGATCACGTGCACACTCTCCCATGTGATATAGGAAATGCCAATGTGAGGCTTCATTAACAGCGTGGCTGGAGAGGACTGCACATCTTGGAGAGATCAGGTAAATCGGGATGCCGTAGAGTCACCGGCAGAGACTGAAGATGGAGTCTACAGCACTTCTTTACAGATAAGAAATTTATTGTTTTTTTAAAAATTGCTAATTACATTTAATAAACTTTAGTAATTAACACAAATAAAAGGTGTTTTTTAAATTTTTGCCAAGACTGTTTCTTTAAGAAACATTGAGTAACAACTACAGAGATGGATCTTTAAACAAAATAATTATTCCTAATTTGTATAACACCATGTCACAACAAACATTGTTTAAGATTTTATTCTGCATTTCATGTGGAAGAGAATAATTTGCTAAAAATAAAAACATTACTTACTTTTGCCAACCCAACTTAGCTCCAGCTCAAATGCCTTGTCTTTCACTTCATCATGAACAATGTAGATTCTGTTTTAAGGAAACCAAAAAGTATATAACAGCTGTAGTAAAATAATATTAAGAAATTAGGATGGCCACTGAAAAGAGAAGGAAGGTATGGGTTTAATATTTTGGTTTACATTTTCAGAGGGGCAACAAAAGCACTACTTATACTATTATGTCACAACGGGGTTACCAATACTTATCTTTAAATAAGGTTTTAAAAAATCTGAAATACTAATCCAAAAATAGACTACATATATTAGGCTGTATTTTTCTAACATACATAAAATGCTGGACATCTCACAATTAGCCTAGGGGCTGTATCCTAGCCACACATGTAAGTCAAGTTGCATGTTTCACTCAACTGTCTTGAAAAGATGTCTGATAAAGATATATGGGGACAATATATAGAATGGTCCATAACCAGCTGGATGATTTAGTTAGAATGGCCAACCATGAACTGACTATATCACATTTTGTTTGTTCTGAATAAATGAAGTGACTTGACAATTATGTTACCTTGTACTACCTACAGTGTGTGGTTTTTGGTACTGATTATCTAACTATGAGTGCTAAAAAGCTTTTTTCCCCCAAATAAAAACTGTACCACACTTACATTTTTGCTACCTCTTTGACGACATCACGACAGGTCATTTCTTTCATCTGGTACATACAAACAGAAATCCACTAGTTACAACCTTATACACTTAGATACAAGTAAGCAAAACATCAGTTATTACATTTTGGACCAACTACAGTTACCAGAGTGTTAATATGCATAATCATAATTTTATAAAAGCACTTTATCCATTTTAGTCTTGTAGGAGGTACATGGTAAATATAGTAATTACTGATGTAGAGATAAACTAGCAGACCTTTAAATGTAGTCCTAGTTTTGCAGAGATTCTGTCAAGCAGTTGAAAACCATTGGAAATAATGTATAGCTTGAGCGACAATCCTACCTGAAGCTTTTCAATTTCTGTTTTAGCCGCCTGCTTGGCCTTACCAATGGAACAGCCCCAGTAGCCCTGAAATTATTAAAGGACACACAGAAAAATGGTGACATTAAAATACATTAGTAAGCATACCTTCTTACCTAAAATAAATAACCACATTATAAACAAATTCTAGCGATACTAATAAACAAACCAATATTCCGGTTTCTCAAAAATAAAGAAGGTACTTTGTAATTTTCCTGAATAAATACAAAAAATAGTTCAGAGGCTATTATTTGGGATCAAGCACCCTGTTAGCCACCCGCCCAAAGCTGAAATTACAGCCAGCTTGATATCTGGGCTTTGAGGGCTTGGGCTTGAGGTAAAACACACTTTGCCGCAAGCATATACATTGATAATTCATACCATTATAGTGATATGGACCCCTGGGGATTTTTCACCATTCTAAAAATTGTTTATCGTTTCCTGTCATGTAATTTTTGGCAGTGGCATCTGTGAGCTTAGAATTATGCCTGATTTCTGTCTTGTAGGGTCTGATGAAACAGCCTTTAGGTTGTCAGAAGAAGCGGGACTACCCTCTGAGTTCTGGGAAATGAAGTCCCAGACTGTACCATTTAGCTCAATATAGAAGGATGGGGGGGGGGGGTTACCAAAGTAAATGCTACCCTGCAAGACTGAGTATTGTATTAGTGGTGAGAGTTAAAGGAGTAAACTCTAATCAATAACTAATAATCCTTGGCATTTAGAAATTTGTAGTCTTTAGAGTTTAGTAAAACTGTTTTGAAAAAAATAATTGAAAATTATCTGCCTATATTGTGTAGGTCCAACTTGTGATATCAAAATATCTCTGGTCCAATGAGATATAGACTCCACAAGATATCTAAATGTGTTGTGCGGTATCTGGCACCAAGACATTAGCAGCAGATCTTTTAATCCCTGTAAGGTGTGAAATGTAATCTGCATCAGTTGGGCTTGCTTTTCCTGCACACCACTCATCAAATGCTGGTTCACTGTTTCTCCTACCTTAAACCACTTTTAGTAGGTACTAACCACTTCATACCAGGAACACTTGGATCTACTCAAGATCTAATATTATGGAGATGCTCTGACAGTTGACTACCTATCACAATTTGCCCATTGTTAAAATCTCTTTGATTACACTTGCTGATTTTAACTACTTCCAACACTTGAACTGACTGTTCATTTCATAATCAATGTTATTCACCTCACCAATTGGCTAACATGGTGTATACATACAAAAACATGTAATTTTAAAGATATCCCCCACTGGGTGCAAGGAAACAGCGGATATAAAGGACAGGATGACTTTTTTTCTATTCTTCAAGAAAGCAATGACATCTAGTTTTTATAGTTCGCATTTTAAATAAACAGGTCTTACAATTTTAAAAGTTTGGTCAAGCATGGTATAGAATATTCCACCAACTAAAAATGTAAAGGGAAAAGTGATTCTTGGTGTTAAGCAGGCTTTCCCATTACATTAATAATGAGATATTATCATCTCAATGTATTCTATTTTTAAATGATTCCATTCAATTTTAACACATCAATAAAAAGCAGTGGAAAGTGTGACACTGTAGTTGCTGGCAGGTTATCTTTCTGTTACAAAGATTGTCTGATTCTCAGTCATATACACAAATACAATAGGACTGCTGAGTTGTTATAGAAGCAACAGGCAAATGAAACCACAAGAGACATTTTCAGCATTAGATAATTTTTTTCCCAGTGCTTTAGTAAACAGAATACAGTGTTTTGGAGCACAAATGTATCATTTATAAACATTTCATACTTGGCAAGAGCTACAACTACATCCAGGATGCCCAGGAACCAATTTTCAAAACTAAAACAGAGGTTAATAGTGCTGCCATATACAGTGGTACCTTGAGATACGAATTTAATTCGTTCCGTTACCGAGATTGTAACTCAAGATAGTTTCTCAAACCAATTATACCTTTTTAAAATAATACATATGAAATGAATCCTTTCCGGCCAAAACAGTTCCTATCTCAAATTTCAGCTCATTTCAGCTCATATCTCAAACAGGAAAATGGTCTGAATCGCAACTCGTATCTCAAGAAATTCGTATGCCAAGCTGTTCGTATCTCGAGGTACCACTATATATATATATATATATAGAGCATAAACAATGCAAAATCCTGCCATTCTAAGGGACAGCAACAGCAGAAATTTTGATGCCCAGTATACATAACACTTAAAAAATAATGTACACTGTGTATTGCACATTTATAAACAGATAAAATATCACTGCAATCAGCAAACAGAAAAACTATAATAAATTGAGGAACTGGACTTCTAGAAGACAAAACATTTTTACAAACACTAAATGGCAATACAAAGAGAAATTTTCTTTTTTTAAAAGTCAATATTGGGTTTTATTTTACACATTCAGCAGGAATTGCATTGTTTAATTTTCAAAAATACAAGTTAATAAGGAATTGCACCTTGGTGGAGCAGCAGCTCCCTCTACTGGGCAGAAAAATACAATTGCAAGCATCAACAGCAAAACCCGATTGGCATCCTCTGCATTGGTACAGAGAAACAAATACACTAGTATTGTATACAATATTATTCACTACTGACAATAATTCTCTTTATTTTTCTATAGCACTACACATTATATAAATTATTTTTTTCTTAGAAAGGCCCTGTCCCAGAGAACTTACAGTGTATATTTTCTGACTGAGCAACAGAAAAATTAAATGGACTTGTCTACAATTCATTGACAATTGTCACTGAAATCAAACCCAGGTCACACTTGTGTTGAGTATACAAAGGTTGCAACTTACTTTACTGTTAAAGGGCAACTAAAGTCTATGAAAAGTTTAGGCTAGAAATAACGGCTCTCTTATGTATAGAGTGTGGAGAATTATATATTTCTTTACTCTTAATTTATTTAATTTCAGTGTAAGACTTTAGCGTACACCTACAGGAGACTAGGTATACCAAGTATGGGTAGCATCTACACTACAGAAAAATACGGAGCCGCTAAGCTGAGAACTTCATAGATGTGAATCATTTGTCTCACAGGGCTACTGTATATTTGGGTATGTCCTGCAATCTTTTTGCACAAGGTCAAACATCTCTAGCCTATACACTTTGTATAAACTTAATTCTCCTTGAAGACAAAAGCATTCTTTTTCCATTCAAAATCCTGCATTAGCACTACATGATGACAGGAACATATTTACATCTGAAAAATGACTGGGAAATTTATATTTTGTATCCTACAATATTCACAACAGCTTATACAGAGAAAGAAAAAACATTTGAACCTTGCACATGAAAGGATTATGCATAAAGTAGTAACACTACCATTCATTCCAAAGGCAGATTAATGGACTCGTGCCTACTTTATTTATTGTACTATGTTACACATAAGCATCAAAGGGAAAATGCATCAATTCATATCAATGTAAAAAATAAAACCAGAGTAGTACTATTTGGCTTCTATTAATGGCAACACATCATGTGCTTTGACTTCATTTTCAGCAAGTCTATTTTTACAGTTTTGTGATAATCAACATTTAAGTACTAACACAACTCATGTGTGAAACGTACAAAATGTTACAAATGTTCACTTGGGTCCTTTTCAACATAGTTTATAAGGATGAGAAAGACACAGCTCCATCCAGTTCAGACTTTTCTTCATACAATAAATCCTAAGTTACCATAACGTGTACTTTTAATGATGGTTGAAAGTACAGGCCATTGCCACTAAATAATGCAAATTGATAAATTATCCCCAAATGTTTTGTAATATACAAATCAGGTGAAAACTCTGAACAGCACTGTAATACCTTTTTTTTGTTATAATTGTATAATACAGTCTAGAAATATAACCAGGTTCAGTCTTAATGAAATTCCATACTTGCGTGACTTACATAGGAAACACCTGATGGATCCACCATGTACAACTGAGCCCCATCATCTTCATTATATGATCCCAACATGAAACTGTGTAGGGGATAAATCCGCAAAAAGGAGAAGAGTAAACAATGTAATAAAGACAAATACAAAGTCATATGTTAAAAAGGACTATTGTGGGATATTTCCAAAATTAATATTAATAAATGCTCAAAGATGCTCTTTAACATAGGAGCAATCTGTACTTTTGAACTACTTCTATAATAAATATTATTTATACTTTATAGAACATGCATACACATAAGAATTGCTATTAATATTTTCCTAAGGTTGTTTTTCCGTTTACTCTTGTGCACAAACAGGTGTGCTACACAGTACCCTTTGTGCAATGCTTGGCATGTGGGTTTTAGGCAAAATCAATAAACAAAAAAAAAAAAAAAAAAAAAAAAAAAAAAAAAAAAAAAAAAAAGAGTTTATCAAAAATGGATGTTGCTGTTTTTTTTTACTTTTACAAAAAAGATAATATTAAGAATTCTCTTTGGGGGGGAGGGGGTGGCAGAATGACTGGCTGACTTAAAGGAACACGCTGGTCAAAATTGAAAAAAACAAAACATTTGCTAATCATTAACTTTTAGTAAATATGTTTTTTTTTTTTACATTTTGGCCAAAAAGTTCACTTTCTTACCTGTAAAGAAGTGCTGTCCAGCACCTCGTTGTTGTATACTCCATATTGTTTCTCTGCAGGCAACTAAACGGCATCCCGAGTCTGCAGATCCCCTCTGAGAAGTTCAGCCTTCTCCAGCTGCGCTGACTGTGAAGCCCCACACTGGCATTTCCTAATAGACACATGGGAGAGCGTGCACATCATCAGCGCGTCCTCCCTTGATGATGTGCACGCTCTCCCATGTGACTATTAAGAAATGCCGGTGCGGGGCTTCACAGTCAGTGCGGCTGGAGAGGGCTGCGCTTCTCAGAGGGGATCTGCAGACTTGGGATGCCATTTAGTCGCCAGCAGAGAAAGAAGATGGAGTCTATAACAAGGAAGTGCTGAACAGCACTACTTTACAGGTAAGAAAGTGAACTTTTTGGCCAAAATTAAAAAAAAAAAGATTTACTAAATGTTAGTAATTAGCATAAAATAGCAAATGTGTTTTTTTCAGTTTTGGCCGGAGTGTTCCTTTAAACAGAATAAAAACACTACAACACAAGAGCAATGACTAGGTGAGAGCCATACCTGCAGCCAAATGGTCTCACAGCACTGTACAACGTGTATGCATGCACATACATAGCCACTCTGTCAGAAAGATGCTACACATTATGGAAAAGAGAGAGGAAAAAAATATATCTCAGTCTTTCAAACCACAAATAATAGAAAATACAGGTTAATATATTTTATTTATTAGAGAATACCTTTAAAGGAATATCATAACCATAGTTTGATCTGAAATTTGAAGCTTCTTCTCTAGCTATGTCAGCTAAGGACCGGGCGTCTGCAAGAAGACCAGCAACAGCCTGCAAAACACAAATGCACAATAAATTCATTTAAAGGGGCATTATAGGACTGATATAACTGCACACATACATATAAAACTTCTTTATTCTAAGCCAGTTGCTGACACAAATACATAAAAAATGTTTAGGGAAGAAATAATACTTGCCGTTTGTTTCCCTTAATTATTTTTCCTAGGAGATGACATTTTCCTCTCCCCTCTCCTTTGTTCTGCAAGTCAGGCAACCAGAGAAGAAAAAGCTGCCTGACTGCTATTGGTTAAGTAGTGTGCTGACTTTTTGGTTGCATAAATTAAGCTTGGAATGCAGGATATTACAGAGGGAAAGCTGACTTGTGCACATGTGCTAAGTAGTAAGTAGGGCAAAAATGTCCAAGGGAAGGTACCTTTCACGCAAAACTGGCCAGTACACATCACACACACACATTTCCTGGTGCAGGAGTTTATCAGTGCTGCCTACTCTTTGCTTTAGATGAAACATCTATTGGGGAGAAATGCTTCTCACTAAGGCAGTGGTTCTCAACCTGTGGGTCGTGACCCCGGTGGGCGAGGCCATCCCACGGGGGTCGAGAACCGCTGCGGCACCCAGAAGCGCCCGCAGGAAACCTTCTTATAAGGGTTCCTGCAGGTGATGCCGGCCGAAAACGTCGCCACATGACGCTCTTACGTGATGACGTTTCGGCCAAACGTCACCACGTGACGCACGTACGTGATGACATTCGGCCGAAACGTCATCACGCGCGTCGTCGTCAGTGGCGCGGGTCACCACCCCCAGAAGGTTGAGAACCGCTGCACTAAGGTATAGTGCTGCATATGTAATCTGACTATATTTCCCCTTTAATACATAAATTAAACAATTTAATCCCTCTACAGTTAAAGGAATTGACAATTTGATCTCAAAACTTAATATAATGCAGTCCTAGTACTGGCCAGCATTTGCAAAACTGAATGTTTGCTTTGCCCTATGAAACTTTAATAATGCCTTAAAAACAGACATACATGTACACCATATATCATTTTAATTATGTATATTAAGCAGATTACCATTCCAACATGTCGATCTACATTGAAGATCCTTTTGTTAGAGCCTTCTTCATACAGTTTTGACAACACGAGTTTCTCTACACCAAATACAACACCATCCTTGCATCGGATTCCAATAGCTGTGCTAAAATGTACAGAGAAGAAAAGATTACTTGATACAGATCATAGCCATGAATGAAATATATATCTTTGTCAAACCACATGTATGAAGGAAATAAAACACAAACAATTCAAAACATCTCCAGGGTTCCATACTCAAAATGCCTTACAGAAAGTATTTGCTCCACACATTGCCAAATCTTTGTTAATTTGAGCCTAGATTTTCATGCCAGGACCCACTGCCAGGCACAGTGCCCTCATCTTATATTTAATATTTATTCTTCTAAAGAGTAACATTTTACACCTGACTTTAATGACAGCATAGTGAACTTCTGCTACACTGAGCTCTTAAAATGTGATTTAGTGTCTAAGGCAGAAGAAGTCAAAGTTAAAAACTGTGCATCTTCCCTCTGACATTTGGAAAGGCTGTAGACTATCACCATATTATAGCTATAACATGTTAATGCCTGCAATGCTGTTATCACTTTTTAAACAGGCTACGTACCAGGTTTTGTTATTCTTGCCACATTCCTTTTTCATTAACATTTTTCATTTAATTTTTTTTTTACCCATAAGACCAAAGAAAGGTAGAAAAAACAGAATGTAATAAGATAAATAAAATCAAGGTTTAAAATGGTGATAATGGTATCCTCCCATTATCAAGCCTTGATAGATATGACCTAACAGGCCATTTCTTAAAAATACTGCTGGCAAGACTATAAGATCTACTGAAAAGGAGCCCCCACTAGTAGGTTCAAGGAAATCAACCACTAGTCACATTTTTTTAAACGTCTTTTTCAAACATCAGTACAATGATTCAATTTATCAAATAAAGCAATATTTCTTACCTACTGTTCTCAACTGCTTTAGCTGCATACTCAACTTGAAATACTCTCCCATCTGGAGAAAATGTGGAGGCAGAAAGGTCATACTGGAAAAAAAAAGAAAAAGATGTAAAAATGTGTAAAACCAACACACTGCTGGGCATGTTTATAATGTTTATCATTTTATCTAAAAACTTTTTCAAAAGAAGCAAAAGTTATTTAGGAAATACATTCTAAATATATATAGCAACAAAAATCAAAGTATTAAGAAAATGGTTATGGTAGTAGCCAAGAAGATGAATATAAGGCCAGGCATAATTTCCCTAAACATTCTGGAGAACATTTACCACTTTGTGCCACTGTACTTTGTTCAAACATACTAAAATAGCTTAATACCTCTTACCTTAAGGCTAAAGTCACAGGCCTATGTCAAAAAATTGTTTTATATAAGGTTCATTCAGGACTGCCTTAAAGGAATAAATTTTATTGTACACCACCAATTCACTTCCTTAGAGGTGATGCAAGATTCTTGGATGTTAAGTGACACATCACCATATACGTAGAATATTGAAGAGAAGAATATGCATTCACACTTTTTGCAGATACTAGTGCCTAATGAAGGGTAGTTATACCCCTGAAACACTGCACCTGTACCTTGCACCTATGGTCCAATAAAATGGTTATATACCAGAATCTACAAAAAGAATGTATTCATCCAAATCTGCAACATTAGTATCAAGTGTCATTCTGTCAATATATTTCAAATTAATTGTCTGCCAACACAGGCATCTGAGCAGATGGCCATTCCACGTATACTATTTAAAAAGTCTTAATCATTTTGTGTGTAAATTCAGTCCCCACACTCAGGAGGAAATTCTGTGTCATTATACTGCAGCCCCACTAAGGGACAATATTTTACATTTAAGTAGTAAGCATAGTAGTACTATTCAGGACTGCATCTTTGTGCCATACTATACATAGATGCGTTTGGACAAACAACATGAATCTCCCCCACTAAACAGGTTTGGGTTTTGTGAACTGTGGCTACCCTGCATTAACCTTTGTAGAAGTCTAAATGCCTTATAATTACTTTGATAGCAAAACTTATTTTAAAAAAACCCATATCTTTTATGTATGTATTCATTTATATAGCGCTACTATATTACACAGCGCTTTACAGAGATTCATTATTCACTTCAGTCCCTGCCCCGTGGAGCTTACAATCTAGTTTTCCTATTCAGTCACACACACAGACAGACAGACACAGATATACAATCTGACAAGATTCTAGCTACAACTAATCACACTGTTTACTACAGAAAGCAAGAGCTTAGGACTTACACTTTCATCCACTGATCCATTGTTGCTATGTAAGATAGTGTGTGAGATGCAATGCAGCTCAGCACAGCTCGCATTTGCGCAGTCAGAAGTTTGTCATACACACAATGGGAGGCATTCCTAAGCCCCTGCATTTACAGCTCTGTAGCCCTTCTCATTGAGAAACAAGGATCTCATGCAGCTACAGAACATTCCTCAAAATAGTCTGATGTTAAATGGAAAGCTGGCGTTATCTCCTCCCTTCAATGGTGCAGTATGAATATGTATTATCAAATTATATGCATTTTCTAAAGATCTGTAAATAAAATGTGCCCACAGGACACAAATAAAACAAAAACCTGCTATGCCACTCAAATGGGTTTTATTTTGATATTCTGGTGCAACCAGTACTGTCATCTCCCTTTAATTAACGTTAATTTATATACATACTATCCTTTATGCTTGTAGATTTAGCAGTAACTCTCCACTGTGACAAGACTCAAGCTTTATCTGTGGCAAACACACTTTCCCTGCACAGAAGCATCAAACTCACTGAATTATACTCCTCACCCTGACACTGCACCCCTAACCCTGATACTGAACTACTCCCTGCATAACAGCCCATTCTCAACGAAAGCACTGGAAGCTGTAGTTCTGCAACAGCTGGAGACAGTCAGGTTTAAGATCACTGCCCTATGCTATATACATGAAAAGGAGTACCCAGCTACAGTCCATCACTACACGGCTTTCGCTTTCATTTCTGTGCGGTGACTCAGCACCTCCACTGGCCCCTCTTAGTATAACCCCCACCCCCCTCCCCTTCCAAGAGCCGGAGTTACAGGCCCAGTCTTTAAAATCAAGATCATTTCGCCTTATCCCGCTATCCAGGACGCACAAATCACTCAAGCGGGCAACAATAACATGATGCTCTGTGGGAGAGACTCTGTGGGTTCTCCTTCACAAGCAGCACCTGCCTCTGCTATACATACACAAGCGTTGTCCGAATGGGAAGGTTACTATAGCCGAGTACAGCCACTCACCCCAGTACCAATGGAACTCATTTTGGGGACAGGAAGGAGCCGCCAAGCAGTGAGACGGCACTTTCACTCCTTCAGTTCCTCCACAGGCCACCAGCCAATAACAAGCTCTCCGATTGCTCGGCAATAGACCAATCGGATGTCTAGTTACAGCACGCTTGCGCAAACCCTGACCTGTGTATTGGTTGATACTGATTGTGGATAGTACAGGTTTTTTTGTTAAAGGCAAAGAATGATTTACAGTATTGTGTCAGAGACGAACACCTAGTGGTTGATTAGGGTAATACGCACAAGTTCTTCTCAGCCTGCTGGCCTGGACTCATTCCTTACATTTGTCTGGGCTTATTATAGGAGAGTCTATTGCTGAATGTGAGGGCTTTCACAGTGCGACTAGATTTGAGGAAATGAAGCTTACCACTTGAAGTGGGACTATCAAAATCATATCATGGGCAGTTCAAAATTTGAAAGAGAAAACAGAAATACATTAGGACACATTCACAAAAATGATTTTAAACTCCACTTATCATTCATTCCTGTTTTCAATTTCAGATTTTGAATTGCCCATGATATGATTTTGATAGTCCCACTTCAAGTGGTAAGCTGATTATACCTCATATAGTCCCACTTAGAGTGCTAAGTTTATATTAATTATTATGGTTAACAGATTGGTTGGGCGTACTGTAATATGCTTCAAGTCATTGCATTCACATTTTCTTTTAGGTAGGCTGATAGCAATTCCTGAGGATATTTTTTTCTTTGGACTGTAATTGATCTTTTTCTTTCCTACAATATGGACTTAATATGTTGGAGCACATTAAGAGGGTTACTCACTAAAGTCTGAACTGTTGTACATAGGTGCGAATTCACCAGATAAAGACAGTCACAATAGGCTGTCGCGTCTTTATAATGAGAATATTGTTGGAGTTGCGACTTTATTATGGGAAAATTGTCACAATTTTAACTTTAAAAAATTGTCGCAACTTTACAATGGGAAAATTGTAGCGGATTTGCTATGGGAATCCGCTGTTTGCGAATTCGACAGTCGAATTCGCACCTTAGTGAATAATCCAAGTCTATGTACTTATTTTTTGTTGTTTGTATTTACTTTTGTTTTGATACCTGGTTCACTTATTTCTAAAAGTCAGACCTAATTATTATTCAGGTCTCCACCTCTAATGTGGATTAGCTCCCACAAAGAAGGGAGGAACATGTGTTGTATTTAAACCAGTGTATTGTCAAGCTTCATTTGATAAAGGGTCTAGGACCAAAACATGTAATGCAGCATATAATTAAATGTATTTGATAGCACGCTACCTTGCCTGCTGTTTTCTCTACCTTTTTGATTCACTGTATTGCACTTGGTACACGGACGGATGTACCTCGAGGAACAGCTATTACTTCAAACCAAAGAAAGTTTGTTCACCGTTCCTGGGGAATATTTGTTGATAGGTGATCTGGTATGCTTGACATATTGAATGCATAGAGGCAACACTGGATTGTACAGCATATGAACAGATACTGGAAGCAAATATTCTACTGTGAGTCAATGAATTTGAGACACCAAACTGTGGCAGAAGCCACCTTTCATTTTTTATCAATCTGTTGGAAGAAATTAAGCCCAGATAAAGAGAATGTGCGTCCTTGTTTTGTTGCATACCCTTACAATATCTTCCCTTTCAAATCTATCTTCCTTTCCATTCACCCCATATTCCTAGCTACATTACAAGTTATCCAATTTCACTGCTTAGTTCATCAGCAGCTGCTACAGCCAAACAGGTGAATTGTTTAACTGTTGGTAATCTCAGTTACAGAACAGTGATCTGTTCCTATTTGGTGTAATGTAAATAGTCACTGCTGTTTCATGCACCGATCATGTGCATCACATAATGAATGACCCAGGAATAGCAGTGACCACCATGACATGTTTTGGGCAAAAATTGCTCTTTTTAAAATGATAAACTCAAATGAATGACACTAGCACAGCTCTACCCCATTTTTCACCCTGCACAACTTATGGGGTCTTACTAAAGGACAAAGAGCAGTGTATAGCTCTGAATTCAAATTTGATCACCACTTCCCCATGTTCGCTTATTGATCAAACTCTGTGATGTGACAAATATACAGTACATCTAATACAGGCGACTATGATGGTTGTGATCTTACAAAGCATTTCACATGCATTTGCACAGGTACTCAACTATTGACCAGGCAGCAGAGTCTGTTGCAGTTGCAATTTCAACAAGGCATACTGCTCCGAATTCACCTATTTGACTTCACCTCATCAGAGTTGCAAATTGGGGGGTTAATGGCAGGGCCCTGGTGTGGCATAAGGCCACATATTCATTCAAAAGTAACAATGGTGACTGCGACTAAATTAGTCTACTACTTAACATGAACTAGGGACAAGGTGACAGAGATAGATGTATTATTCACTTATATACAGTTCAGGGGATATGGTAAGGATGACATCACTGTACTTCACTGGAGGAATTCACATCACTTGGCATGGTGAGTATTTAAAAGTGCCAATTACTGTCCAATTTCCAGCATCCAACAACAGGAGCAGAATCACCTGATGTCTTGTTGGCAAGGTTCTCATTCCTATTGTTTCTTCATGCCTTGTTAAAGGTTGTAAATTGTATATGTTATCCAGGGCAATACATATTGCCACTTTACAAATAAATAACAACAACCAACTAGTCAAAAGTCTTTAACTTGAGGAAATATAAATAGGATGTTTGCAATGCTGGAATAAATAGATTCTTGTATATTTCTCACTGTACATTTCCCCCTCAAGTTTGCAGGGGAAAGCATCTGCCTTGCCCTTTGCAACACTACAGCTATAATTCATGATTGAGCACCTCAATCAACTTTGCTGGTCCAGTAAATGTCACAACAGATCTACAAATTTAAAGACAAAAAAAAATAACATTTCTTTTTTTGTGCAAATAAACAATGTTTTATTTAGCAACAGCATTTGCCAAATCTTTTGGAATTGAATACTTTGTGGAAAGCAGTCCATTGTATTAACTGATTCTTCCACCAGTTGCAATCTTGTCTCCTTCATGGGGAACAATATCTAGGTATCAGATATCAGACTAGATAGATGTAGTGTGACAATTTGTAACATATCTATAACCCCTTCAATAATACTTTAGATAACATGAAAAAAACTGTGCCGTGTAGGTTACAGTGTTGGGATTGCCCACCAGAACACATGGAAGTCTCATGGTGGGCCCAGGCCACAGTCTTGATCTGCAGCAGCAAAGCATGTTCCCGAAAGTAGTTTGAAGCAGGTAGGGGACTGGAGACAAGGGTAAAACACAAGAAAATCATAGGAACTGAAGAGGTAAGTGCAGTGATAAGAATGTTCTTTTTTCTTTTTATTAGTGGGCCAAAGCAGAAGCAGATTGAAACACATTATCCACACTATTAGGGATGGCTTTTAGATCAACAAAAGCCAAGGGCAATTTTTTATATACCATGAATGTGAATGTCCAATTAGTATTTTTATAGATGAAAAAATTTAAATTTAAAATACAGGGGATGGCTGCTTTGGAAAAAAAGAGTTATGTTTTTTTTTTTAATGCATAATAAATATTGGTCACTTAGAACATTAATATAGTCTTTTTGCCAAGCTCGACATGGCATTATTTGGGAAGATTCTTATTTATCAGTAGAAAAGGCTCTTTTCATCAGCGGGGGTGCAGATTTCCCAACATCAAACATCATTTCAAGAGGGGGATTGCTGAGACAACACCAATCAGGTATGCGGCCTGTCTGGTTGTAATATTCTTTAGACACAGAACGGCTGCCAAGGATATCTTGAAGAGCTCCAAAAATTGCTCCTGTTGGTGGGGGGTGGGGGGCAGAGAAAAGTAAATAAAAACAAAAAGAATCATATATACAAACATAACTAAAGATGCAACATAAGAAAAGACAAATGGGATACAATTAAGGAAGACTTGACAAGATCATAAAGTAGCCCCTGGCAAATCTATCTCACAACTACTGTACCTGTAATGTTTAAGAAAGAAAATATGGAAAACTGACCATATGTAGTAAAGTACTGCAGCTAGGACTAGCTATAATTTAACAATGACTAATTAGGGCTGGGTTATATAAAAATCACTAATCAGGAGTAAGATTTCTGCTCATGTGGGTGGAGACTGATTATCCATACTACATGCAGTATTATACTAGGGCAAGGGTCGGCAAAGTTGTTTTGGGAGGGAGCCATTTCACTCCCTCCTCCAGCGGCGACAACTATCTTGTGAGCCGCCGGAGGAGGGAGGCGTTAACTCTCCCGACCACAAGACCACCGACACCCAATCAGAAGATCCGTTGGTGGTCATGGGCGGGGCTTCACAGGGCGCTCCGAGCCACAACAAGGCAGCTAAAGAGCTGCAAGTGGCTCACGAGCCGCACTTTGCCAATCACAGCACTAGGGGATTCTTAGTTGTTTTTTTTTTTGTCTGTGCTCTTCTTTCTTTTTAGCAACTTTCAGTCTTTGGCTCAGTTTGAAATAACTTCTGGTGACTTTGGAACAGTTAAAAAAAAAAACAAAACAAAAAGAAATCATACAGCAGGTTTGAGCACTGTCTGTTACACACAAACAAATATGTTGTTTACATCACCAATCTGTGAGGAGTTGTTTGAGCAGCAATTTTTAGTCCAAACTGACTCTTTTTGAACTCAATGAACAAGGGCGAAATTTAATATGGTCGGAAAGTATTTTTTCACCCGTTTTCCACCACAAAATCAGCAAAAAGGTCAAAAAGTATGGTTTTGACCTTTTCAGACTTTTATTGCCTAATTTTCAGGTGAAAAACTGGCGAAAAAATACTTTTCGACCTTAGTAAATTCTGCCCTTGTACAGTTGTAGTTCTATATAGTTTTACAGTGTTTGGAATCATACCTCCAACAATTCAGGGACACTTTAGAAAATTTACACAGAGAACTCAAAGCTTGCATGAAATCTTTTTTTACCTTTGTGTTTTTGAACACTAATTACATACAGCTGATGCTTTCTGCTGCTTTAGAATTTTCAGCTTTGTAACATGCATTTTTCACAGGGTGAGAGGCTTTCACCAGTTACCAATAAAGCAAGGCTGATTATAAACAGGTGTATATACAAACTGTTCATTACTATAGTTATACTATATACTATACTATAGAGTACATACTGCAGTATATAAGTGGTGATTTAGGTCTATGTTACAGGAATGAAATTGTAATACTAGTTAAATCTTAGAGATCATACATTTTGAACCAGGTACATAAACTCCACATGCTGCCGATTCATTTTTTGTTTAGATGCATGCTGCAAACTTCATTGGTTTTTAGGCAGAATGTATCCTGGATCTTAACTGATAACTAATCATCACTGCAAAAGGTCAATTTTACATGTTTCTGTTTTAAAATGGACTATATGACTACCATAGGTTCACAAAGATCTCATTTAATAAAAAGGAAGGTCTGGTCACCAATACCTAAAGGCTCTAAATTGCTAAATAAAAAGGATTATAAAGACAATTTATTTCAGTATACATCTGCAACCCTCTTCCTCATTCATCAAAATGGTACAGTCTACCTCTCTAGGACTACACTCCCAGCATACAAATGGTAGCCCCAGTACCACGACAGCTTAAAAACTCATCAGGTCAGACCCTACACAACAGGAATCAGGTCTATTTTCTTTTAAATAGGTAACTTTCAAATCCCTGAAAGTTTCATTGTGTGGAGGAGGATTCAAAAGCTCAGATGAACACAACCATACAAATATTTACTCACAAGTTTCATCTGAAATTGAATGTCTGGTAAATGAAAAGGGTAAAAGGATACCTTGTGAGTTGTGTTATGGACCACAGAAGTGTGAAACTTTTACAGTTATTTTTATGCAGTGAGTACTGATGATGTTCCAATAAATTAAACTGGCCTCCCATTTATACACTGTGAGCAGTGTAGGAAAATCATATATTTGTATAAAGGTCTATATTTCTTTTTTCCAATTCCTGTAAGGTAACCAAAATCAGCTGAAAGAAATATACTGGTACATTGAACTTATCAAACTTCCTGTTTTTGCTCCACATTTATGCAGCATTACTGTACCTCCAAGCCAAGCCACACAATTTGGTTTTGCAGGAGGAGTGTGAACCTTGAATGTCTTTGTTGCCAGGCTGTCTCTGTATTTTGTTTTTTTAACCAAATAATGTATCTCTGCCATAAGACGGTGAAGGAATCCAGGTAGCATGGCTGTGCCTCCAATAATCACTAAATTTTCAGCCAGTTGTTTTCTTGTATCAATTGGGCACTAGATAAAAAACATAAAATGTAATGTCCCAAAGAATGGGTCAAAGGTTCATATTTACTGCAAAAATGCTTTAATTTGTAAAAAAAAGTTAACATTCACTATGTATAATTACCATATGCTTGTCTTTCTTTTATATGAATGTTAAAGCATGAAAAGCTGGTTGTATAAATTAGAAGATACATTGTTTTCATAGAAAAAAAAAAATAAAAAAAATACTGCTCACTTATTTTGGTATCAGTAGGAAAGCTTACATAAGCCCGCTGCATTCATCAGCATTAGAGGAGCAGTAAGAGATCGTATACCTATTTTCTCTTTCCCCAACCCATCCTACTGTGACTCGCTAACAAATCAGAACCAGAACATTTTCTAGAGAACCAATAAATGCACTGGAAAACACAGGCTTTCACAAAAACATTTTACCATTATCATTTACAGTCAAGTAACCTATTCAGTATGTGAGTGCAAACAAAAGAAAAGGGTCGCTCAATCCACAGTATAGAAGGCAATGTAGAAAATATTGGGTGCCACGGAGTAAAAAGCCCACAAGAGATGCAAACAAAACAATAGTTCCGGCACTCCAAAAACAATAAAAACATCAAACTTTATTGGGTATTAGTTAAAATCCAAGCATCATAGTGAAGGTAAAAGCAAAGGTTAAGGGGTGCCTTAACCTTTTACCTTCACTATGATGCTTGGATTTTAACTATTACCCAATAAATTTGAACCTATTCAGTACACTAATTTTTTATTAGTGCATAACAAATAAAATGTGAATATTTAAAAAAAGAGATGATTTGGGAATTATAGTTTTTATTTCATATATAGTATTAGAAAGAATAAAATAAACATTTAAGACTTTTAATTAAAGTATGTAAACAAAAACAATGGTGCAATGGTTGTTTTGTATAAGTATGTTAAAAAAGGAAGGCTGTATAGAGGAAAGGGGAGAAAACAAGGGGGAACTTAAAGCACCCCTACATAAAATCTTATCCAGAACTGGGACATTTGGAAAAAATGTAGTAGTATTTATTTACACATGCACATAGCTTTCCCATCCATAATCTACTATAATACCACCCTTGTGTACATAAAAATACAGAAATGTATTAATTTTAGAACATTCACATATGGGGGGCATCCCCAACTTATTGTTCTTTACTTCCTTCTTTTTTATATACCTTTACATTTCTTCCATATTGGGAAAAGAATCCCCTCTTTTCATTAAGAAAGTCTGTCGGTATTAGCAAAGTGCCAGCCATTCTATGTAGATGTAACCTACTATGCACATGACCATGAAAATGCAGTTAGATGTCACTTGTGTCTACCAGGTCACAAATACTAGCTATTCAAATTATGTACATAAAAATATAATTATTATATAATAATTAAGATAATTCATGTATATAATACATGTAACTATTTACCTGTACAAGTGAATCCAGTATTAGGGTAGCAATAGACTTCTCTTCGTTGTCCTGTTCAAAAAGCAACTCTGCAACTGAATCTCTGTGAAGATAAGGCAAATTATAAACAAAGACAAGCAAAACAAGAAATGACACAATGTTGTCCTTTAACAATTAAAAAGCAAATCAGTATATTGATACTCTTTTGAAAGAATCCAAATTGGGTATAATTTCATTCACAATATTTAAATTCATCCAACCTGATAGATCCTTTAACATGCAATATCTTTTGTCCGCCCAAAGGGTAGTCAACGTCGGGAGGTGGTGGAGGACGCTAGGGTTGAAGACAAAAAAAATATATGTATATAAGGAAATGACGTATGGCTACCAAGGGGTCTAATATATTTACAGCAATGAAATCCTACCTCATCAGTGCCATCTAAATTGAACCTGGCAGCTTGAAGTTTAAGTCCTCTCTGGAGATCACTCACAAAGCATATACGCACTTTAAATACAACAAACAGAAAATCAGGGTTTTTTTGCAGTAAGCCAATGTGGGTGCTAAGCTAAAACATTTTTAAACATATTTTTCAATAGATTACATTATCTAGCATGAGGTATGATACTACTGCAATATTAATAAGTGGCTGAGCTTGTTTCTTACAAAATGAATCTTTTCAGTTATGCATATAAATGTGGGATGACTTTGTAAATGTAGGATATAACTAAATATGATACATACCTTATATACTTGATTTTAATAACTAGAAGAAGCTTAATGACCAATAACTGTATTACATGCAACCGTATCCTCCAAACTATGATCTATATTAATTGTTATGAGTAGGTTTTCTTCTCAGAACTACACTACTGTAGATCTGACCTTAGGATTACTTTGAACAACTTTATCCTAAAAAAAGAATCTGGTTCTACTAGAATCAGTCTACACTGTTTAGAGAGGAAGCACAGAAACTCTAATATAAATTAGCATACGGAAAAAGAAATCAACAATAATAAAAACAAGGGAAGGCCGTCTAATAATTGCCGAGCGACATCCTCCAGAATTCTCTTAGAAGGCATCAGTATTCTGGAGGAGAAAAGAGTGTTCTTTTTTTTTTTTTTTAAACGGCACTGCAGGTAAAGCCTCATAAAGCAGCATTAGAGCATTGTTTTATGAGCAGCATTTATCATTGTGATGTGTTCTTTATATATCTCTAGTCTTCAGTTATCATGCGGGGATTGAGCCATTACCTTTAATGTCTTCCACTATTTCTTCTGAGACGCTGCCTGAAAAAAAAACAAACAGCAATGAGTCAAACATTGAATAAATCTCCAGAGACATAAAACTGCTTCTTCTAGGATGTTATAAATTACAAAACACTTTCCAAACACTAAATCACCACAGTACATATTCTTCTTCACATTCTGCATTAGCAAATGGGGCAAATCAGCCTAAGATCAAACACTTCATAGCTATCTTCATTAGGCTATCAATAACGGAAAAGTATCTTACTCATTACAGAAGGCAGGCTCTGGTCCTTGGCTATCCCTGTATTGACGGTGCACTGCTCCAGTAACTGGATTTCCAGCTCTCTGCAGAAGGATCAGATCAAGAATACTATAAGCATACAAGGGCTCAGGGCATAATCCTAGGTTATTGTTACATTGTGTGTAAACAGTTTGAATATTGTTTCAAGATCATTTATGTAAATAAGTATAAAGTGCAGTTTGTCTGCATTCATTATATGTTATAACTGTCTTGTCACTGCAGAACTTATTATAACAATATCAATTGGCACATTGCTCATAAATGAAACATGAATAATGTATTCAAACTAAAATGTCTACCTATACCAAAATGATCCAGTACTGGGTCCGCCATATGCTCCATCATTTTGTAACTGCAGACAGGTACAGAAGAAATGTCTGGAAGCTGTAGTTTAGCTGCAGAACAGATGTTGTCAAGTTCTGTGACCTTTATAAAGGCTTAAAGCACCCAAAAAATGCTTATTCTCTATTCTTATTGGCTAAAGTGTGGTCATTATGACATATTTACAGATGTTATTAACATTAGCTTACAGTACTGCTGCATATTTAAAAAACAGAACAGTAGAGGACTGGTGAGGAAAGTACCACCCTGCTCATAAAGCTTGTTATAGCCTCTGATCACTATACGAGCTATCAGAACAACCCATAAAGTCACAGAATTGTATCCTTTTTTCTAAGAAAGAAGACATAACACACGGATGGCTTACAAGGGCTCAGGGCATAATTTGTACTCTGGAACTTTGTCCTCTTCGTTTAAACGGGCCTGTATTAAACCCATCCTTAAAAAAGCTATGCTGGACTCTGTGTGCCTTACTAACTACTGTCCTGTCTCTCTCTTGCCACTGGCTTCTAAACTTCTAGAACATCTTGCCTGTTCTCGCCTTACTAACTATCTGCATACACACCATCTCCTCGACCCGCTGCAGTCTGGTTTTAGGTCAGGGTACTCTACTGAGACTGTTCTGTGTAAACTTGCAAATGATCTTCAGGTTGCCAAAGCCAAGGGTTACTTTTCTGTTTTAATTCTCCTAGACCTATCGTCTGCATTTGATACTATCAACCACTTTATTTGGCCCAAAATACCAAATAAAGACAGGAGACCAACCAGTACAGCCTATTATCCTGTAATGTTGATTCAGAGGAAGGCAAAATACTACAAGGTGCAAAACCCAATTATACACAATCCTATTCCTTCCAGACACAAAATATAGTAATCCAAACAATTCCCTAGATCAAGAACAGACTCCAGTAATCTATTAACCATATATTGTAATATTCATACATTCAAAAAAGGCATCCAGGCCACTTTTAAACTCTTTTAGTGAATTCACCATGACATCCTTCTCAAGCTGAGAGTTCCATAGCCTCTTAAGTAAGGAACCCCTTCCCTTCTATGTTAGTGTAGAAACCTTTGTTTCTCCAAACATAGAGGATGCAATAGATCATGGGAGAGATCACTGTAGTGACCCTTGGTAATACAAGGTTATTGGGTCACCAACCCCTTATTTTTTTTTTCCTAAACTGAAAACCACAATTTTGATTACTTTGGCTATTGTAGTCCAGTCATTCCATGTATCACTTTTGCTGCCCCTGCTCAAGTTCTACACTGTCTTTCTGGTGCCTAAACTGTACACAATAAACCATGTGCTGTCTGATTAATAAAGCAGAACTATGTTTTGTTCATTTTGATGCATCTGATTACCATATTAGACTTGGTAGCACATTGGTGAGACTATGTACAGCTAGTGAAACAGAACTCATAATTTCATCAAAATTGTAACTTCTTCCATCCCAAAATAAACCTAAAATCATTAAACATCTTATACATCCCCATCAAAAACGTCACTCCCAAATATCATTAACACACTCACGCTATTTACAAATCTTTCATGATAATCTTTCACATAAACAAATCCAAGTCACAAGCTATGCTATGGCCCCAGACACAGTCTAAAGATCATAACCAATTAACAATAGTCTTCCATTCCATTGGCAAGCAAAAAACCATCAAATATTTAGGGATCAATCTCACTAACTCATAATACACTGTACTCTGCAAACTACCCCCCACCTAATCAACAAACAAACAAATGTAATAACTTGATCCAAATATCATTTATCTTGGTTTGGACAGATAGCAGCTATCAAAATGTCACTTCTCCCAAAACTTTTATATCTATTCGTAACACTACAAATAACCTTTCCAAATTCAGCATCATCATCTATCTATGAAGAAAGCAATTTCGTTGCTCATTTGGGATGGCAAGAAACCACGTAGCAGCTTCAATTATGAGTAAACCGAGAGCTTTAGGGGGTCAGACATTTACAGATACTTTGTATCTACTATCTTAAGAACGACAGTGAGAACTCGCCATTCCCCACAAATGCCTTGGTTCCAAATAGAAAGCACATCATATACACTTGCCAATATCTCCTACTTATATTAGATACCCCCACAAAATAGACTTCCACTAAATAATATATTTCCAGCCACACTAACAACATTAGTAATATGGAACAATTTCTATAGAAAACTTAACATGAATCCACATAGTTCAAAATAACACTCACTTTTCTAAGCAAGGACTTTACACCAGGTTGTGGCCCTACACAATTCAATATCTGGATACACAAAATTTACTAAATCACTTTTTAGTAGAAGAAACAATCAAATCATATGCAGAACTCAAAGATGAACATGAATTAAGCACCCAAGAAGTTTACCAATACTTACAAATCAGAAACTATATAACTAAGAAAATGAAAAACCTCACAATAGAAGTACCAACATATTCTGAAAATCTGTTTCAGCCCCACCACCACATCTCATATCATATCAGTTCTATACCATAACATCTCAAGTGACACAACAGAATTTAATCAACCATACCTGAACAAATGGCAAGACAACTTGAACAATGAGATTCCAAAACAAACCTGGCTAAAAATTTGGGATAAGGTGCATAAATCTTCAATTTGCACTTCTACTAGGGAACGGGTACACAAAGTCATTTTCAGGTGTCATTACACACTGGTCACCGTGGACGCAATTTTTGGAAAATTCTCAAAAATAAGCCTACACCAAGCATTTCACCTGAAAGCCAACACTGGAATGGACACCACGCTCACCCATCTTCTGCCCCTCCCCACTCCTTTTTTATGATTCTTTCTTCCTTCCCACCTTTTCCTTCTTTTAAAAGATCCCTCTGAACTTTACCAACATAAATTTGCTCCCTTAGGCAAACCCCAAATAATTAAATGAGCCGGTAGTAATACGAAATGTCTAGTTCACAAAAATGTATACATTATTATTTGTAAATAAGAGTATGGTTACAATTACAACAAGAATGTTTTACAATTCCTATAAATTTGACACTGAATACTATACATGGTAAAATTGAAATCACTCTGATAACTTGGAATTGTGATAAGTTGTTGATTTAATATATAAAATGTTACTAGATAATACAATAAAAATTAAAAAAAAATAAAAATTACAACATACAGACTTCCATTCTCCATAAAATCCCTGAATTCCTTACCTAATAATAAAAGCTTCATCCATAATGCAATAATATTTAACCAGGTGGTAAGGTAGAACTGCATTTGTTCTTTAACTGGAGACAAGGACAAACACTTACAATATCTCTAGAGACTTTTATTAGCCAGGGTTACTAGAAAAAGCTATGGTTAAGCAGATACAGAAAGCTGTCAGTATATTTCCAGGAACAGCCTTTTACAATATAAATAATCAGAGAAACTAAGTACCTTTGGTTGCCAGCTAAAACCCACAATTGGAAGTACTACAATATTTGCTGCACAGAAAGGAGAGGCTAAAATAAATAATCCCCAGGCCACCACTACTCTTCTTCAAACAACTACCCACTATGAAACAAATGATCATCAGAAGCAGCACAGTCCACTTAAAAAAAAACAAAACAAAAAAAAACACATTTTGACACCTACACACACACACACACACACACACACACACATTTTAACAGCAGATGGGGTACCTAGGCTACAAAGTCAATAAGAAAACCAGGGCAACTTTTCGAATATGGTGTAACAAATCAAGTGTGTTAAGGGAGAACTATAGGCTTGTTTGTCAATGGGCAATTTGCAAGAGGAAGGGGAAGCTACTTACCAATGGGTGACTTAAAGTGGACCTGTTTTTATGAAGCCAGAGGTTGTCTTAGCTCAATGCTAAAAGAATCCAGCTAAGACTGCAGTAATAAAAACAAACTCTCTCCTTCTTTTCTCCGCTGATCCCCGACTTGAACCTCAAGTCGGAGAGGGCGGCATTAAAGGATGATTGACATTATAGCTCCTCCAATCAGAACCCTAATATACTGATTTAAGGGATCTAACTGGAGGAACTATAATGTTAATCTCCCTTTAGCTCAATCCCCTCAGACTTGAGAAAACAGGCTTTTAAGTGACAAGTCCACTTTAAGCTCCAGAGGTACCCCTGCTGATCTCTTCTTGACAGCCGCAGCAATTCTCTTCACTTCCACTTCCTGTTATTTTCATAAAAAAACTGCTACTGCACTTGCTCTAATTGGCAAAACTGAGAGTAAGCAGAAGTGAAGAGTATTGTGCTAGAGCTTAACTCACCCATTGGTAAGTATATCCCCCCACCCTCTTGCAAATCACAGCTTGAGAAAATAAGCTTCACTTCTCCTTTTAATACTCCATGGCATCACTGGCCTATAGGTGGTAAGACTGGCAGGCACATACCAACACAGGTACCCTATTAAGTAGCAAAATAACACACAGCAGTGGGAGATCTTCCAAAGTCCCCACAGTATAGTCTTTTGGTAACTGTACTAAAGATCTAGATAGAAATACAAATTAATAGATTATCTCAAAAGGAATTTCATTTATTTACATAAACCCTCACAAAGGTGCTCTGCACAAAAAAATGCACAATTCACAAAATAAAAAAAATCTGCTTGTTAGCGAGAGTCTATCTATCCAACAGCTAATATACACAATCATTTCCATTTGTAGTTTACAGAGAAAAGTGAATCAGTCTATTGTCCAGTATGTTATATTGCTATAAATATATAAATATACAGTTTGTATTTAATCATGCCTCTCTTTACTTCTAGTAGCACTTATGTATAATAATCCCTTTATTAAATTTAAACTGTGTCTCCATTTAGAAGAAACTTAGTTAGTGTAAGGGAAAACTGGTGAATTATTGTAAAACTAAAAGAAAAATATATTTTTAATAACATATTGCCAAAACACTGCAAAGAACAGTGTTTTGTTACATATACTTACTTGTGAATTGCTCTGCCTCCCAAAGGAAGAGCTCCCCAACAACTAAGAATTGGTATTCCTTCATATATCTAATTTATGTTAAGAAGTTACTTTACATCATTTTATAACATTTATTTTTGCTAAATCTGAGGATATCTAGATGAAAATCAAAATAACTAATTTAGTTCAAAATATTTTATATTTTTGTATGGTGCATTCCCAAGATAAATCTGCACTTTTTCCAAGTGCTGCATCTGAAGGGTCTCACTGACTGGAATAGATACTTCTTACAGCAATCAGTAGTGAGCTTCATAGAAGTCCTACCCCATACTGAAAAAACGTTCATAAATGTCTATTATCTTTCTCCTCACAAGGGATTTATCTACTTGATCTCCTACCTCCGCTGGCCTGAATTCAAATAAACACTCTCCGGAACCAAGGGGACAACAGTCACACCTCAGACAACCAAAATCGGGCTGGGTGGCTTTTAGTAGGAATTAAATTGCAAATAAGGGAGCACCTCTCTGCATCCAAAGATTTCTATGATAGGGATAATAGCTGATGCTGTATTCCATTGCTACCAGTCTAAAGAAATATAGAATTAGTGTCATATTATTCATGTTATGGAGAATGATGGAGGCATTGCACAGATGCAGACTTTAATAAGGTGTGTCCTATTTGACACAAGAGAAAGTTTCAGAACCTAACATAAAAGCCTCAAGCGTGCTTGCAAATTGTAAACTGTCAAATTAAACAAGGCCTTGTTTAAAAATTGCAGGCATGGCCGATATCTCTCACATTGACACAAGCTACTGGCCACTGTTGAATCAGATTATGCGAAGTAATCAGTGTTTCATATATCATTAGTGAAAATCTTTGGAGTAACTGATTTTGGAAGCAGTGTGAGTACCCCACCAGACAACTTTCAAGCTATCAAGTTATTCCTTTCAAAAGCAAGGTACATCAGACTATATCAGGAAACAAACATCTCCCAAAAGCCTCTATTCCAAAGTGGTTAGATACTCAAATCAATTTCCATTCAAGATCAACTGTCTTTTCTGCAAAAATAGGACTTTCTTGTTAATCATATAAAACTCTTTCTGCTTTATATGTCATCAGTTACTTGAATAAAGCCACCCACACCCAATGAAAAAAAAAAAATCTACTGAAACATGAACCATGTATACTAAATCATTCTGTTAACTATTTAAGTAAAGCTGGATGCAAAAGGATACTGGCAATGCAAAGGTTTCTGAATATCCACAGTCCAAAACCATGGCAGAGTTTATTCCAAGGGTTAGAAGAGACATCAGATGGCTTGGAGCAAACAATACAGAGGGAACCTGTATGAAAACATAAAAAGTGTTTAATCAGATCTTTAATCCACAGAAGTCTACAGACTGTCACACATCGTTGTTGTTTCTCTCACACCACAGAATACATTTTTTAATGATACATATTTTAGACTTTAATTTTCGATATGGCATAACATTTAAACAAGTTCAACCCATATGAGAACAAGCAGACCAGTATGCAAATTCCTGTGATTTAAAAATTAAATTCTCCTCATCATGCTAAAGACTTGAAACTAAAGAACAAGATATGGCAAATCTATGTGGTTATGTTATGTACTTGAATCTAAAGGAAATTAGAGAAAAAAAAAAAAAAAGAACAGAAATTATAAGATTATGATGTTATTGATATCTTTGCAAATATGTTCCCTGCAGATTTAGAAAGAAAGTTCTCCTACTCGTCAGTTGATTGAAATATTCTGCTAATCAAGACAATTCACAAAATTACCAAATCTTATTTATTTATTTTTTTAAAGGAGAGAATACAAGCATGAGGGGGATTTTGCCTACATGAAATAGCAATTATTAGAAGATAAAACAGCCAGTCTGTTTTTCAGGGAACCAGGTACAATAGGGGAGGGCAAAGTTTTCTTGTACTATGCCAGTTTAACAATCTTCAACTGTGCAGTGGTCCAGTAACATAACCAACGTGGAAAACCCTACCTTTCACCACACTATACTGCCCCCTCAACCCACCCCTTCCACACTGTGCTGCCCCCACAACCCACCCCTTCCACACTGTGCTGCCCCCACAACCCACCCCTTCCACACTGTGCTGCCCCCACAACCTACCCCTTCCACACTGTGCTGCCCCCACAACCTCCCTCCCATACTGTGCTCCCACTTCCTTTTCCCTGTCCCTACCTACCTCTTCCATGGCCTGGCTCTGTCTTCTGTAGTGCTTAGCGCTACAGCGTTTCTCTCTCCCTCCCCCAGCGCTGTTCCCAGCTAACAGGAAGTTAAAATCATTGCTGGGGAGAGGAATGCTGTAGCGCCAAGCACTACAGCTGTCAGTGCACACATAAATAGTGAGCTCTCTCCTATCCCCACGGCTTGGCCCTGTTTGATAAACGGGCCGGGCAAAAGACGTCTGCGGGCTGGACCTGGCTTATGGACCGTACTTTACACAAGTTGTACCTCAGGGGTGGGCAAACTACAGTAAAGCATAAAAGTACTACTGTATAGTGCAAGTTCCACCACTTAAAAAGATGAGAGGCGTCTGTAATTTACATCATAAGTAG